>NDGM010303305.1:0-12205 GCA_002564305.1 Octomys mimax | reverse complement strand
TTTGCTAAGCTTGTTCCAAGTAGGTGCTTTAGACCACTGAGCCATCTCACCAGCCCTCAAGAATTTTCTTAATGAAAGTGTGCTGATCTTACTCCTGTGACTAGCAATGAAAGGACATGTGTGCGACAGCAGAGGCCAGCACTGTGGCCCATTGCAAAGGTCGCTGTGAGGTATCAGGAGGCCACAGCACACAGTGATGGGCAATCAAGGGGTCCACACAGTGCCACACACTGCTGTGTGTGGCAGTGGTGGGGGCTGCTGAAGCTCATTCCAGTTACTCCAAGGTGTCAGGAAGGAGATGGTGTGGGGCTGGAGGGATGGAGAGAGCGGGTGCACTCCAGGGTGGTACAGCAGGGAGCCTGTGCCTTGGACAGGCCTGTAGAAAGCATCCGACAGATGCCAAGGAGGACCACAGAGCCAATCTGGAGGCAGAGAGGATAGAGCCAGCACAGTCCTCTGTCTTAAGAGTATTCCCTAAGATGGGGTGAAATCTTAATTAAAATTAAAGTAAGCCAGTGTGGAATGCAGATATTATTCTGCTTTGGAGCTGTGGGGTGACAGGACCTGCAAGGTGTTGGACAGCTCACCAGTGAGGGCAGCCTGGCATTACCATCTGCACGCAGACCCCAGGACTCAGGGCGCTGCGCTACTTCATGAAGCTCCAAGTGCCCCAGAGGCACAGCCAGCCACCGGCCTTAGTACTCTAGAGTACGATGTTCAACGAGAAAGCAGCTGCCATCCTCAGAAACCCAGACAGCAGGAGAGGCACACAGTCCTCTCCGCCAGTACAGGCTCAGGGTGAGGCCAGGAACAAGGCAGCCATTGGCTGGCCAGGTGGCGTGCTGAGTTTCACTGCCAGTGCTTGGGGCTGATCCAAGCAAGGACTGTTCCCACCACTTTCCTGCTGTCCACCCCGACATGTCAGTCCATCCTGGTGCCCAGTGACCTTTTCTCCCATCTTGCGCAGTGTGAGAGTGGCCTGAGGAAAGCCAGTGGGAGACACAACTCAGTCCTGGAACCTAGAGACAAAACAGCTTTGATCAGGTCAGGCTGGGCAAGATGCATGCACGGCCTGGTTTCCTGGGAATGAGAAGATGGAGTTAGCCGAGACGGTTGGCTGCACTGATATACTGGACAGGGAGAGAAAAGGAAGAGACCAACTGACCACTGTAAATGGCACTCACTGTGTGGGTATTGGAAGCAGAGGTGACATTGTGCAGGGACAGAAATGGTTAAAATAAACAAAGCAAGCAGGGTGCGGTTTCACACAGACCTGCAGTTACAGCATTCTGGGAGGCTGAGGCAGGAGGGTCACAAGTGGAGCCCAGCAGGTGTAACTTAGCAACTTAGTGAGGCCCTGTCTCAGAATAACAAAATTTAAAAAGGACTGATGACATGGCGCAGCCGGCAGGGACTGGGCTCAGTCTCTAGTGGATCTTTAACGTGACTACCCGTGGACACGGCGCTCCTCAGTGTTTCTCAGGCTCAATTGACTCTACTTGGACAACTGCAATCCTTAGAATCTTGAGTTTTAACCTTTAGGGTTCTCAGGGATGAAAGCTTGGGTTTGGGGGAAACTGTCGTTCTCTGCTGAGACGGTGGGCCCCAGGGCCTCTGTTTGTGCATCAGGACAGTTTTGTGTCTATCAAACATTGCCTTTACTTAGCACTTCATGGATTTGTGCCACATAGCTTTTCTTACTTGTAAATGACAGAACTTTAATATACACAAAACAATTTATATAAGTAACTGCACATTATAAAATCATAACTTAAAATTCAAATATTATAATGGAAGAATCTTATTCATGTACAAGATGGATAAAATATCACAATGTATGAATGCAAAAAGGTAGCATCATGTAAATAATATCAATAAAATTGATCTAACTAACTTGGTGTTTGCTGTGATAACGCTGGCCCCTTCTGCTTTCCTCAGTTATGAAGCATGTTGCCACATTATCTTCAGAGTCTGGCTCTATTTTGGAGAATTCAACATGTATTCACAAAATCAGGATATTCTCAACATTATACTGCAATCATAAAGTCTTGAAATCCCAGGTTCCTTTACTTCAATAAATAGTCATTTTCACAATCCTGGAGAATACAGTACTTGGGAGAAGACTGCGTTTCATGGTCATGAGCATGAATTCTGGAATGAACCTCTGAGTGCACAGCAGGCTCTGGGTATCAGTTATGATACCTCGGGCAGCAGAGCCCCGGTGTACCTCATTTGGTTCATCTGGAGAATAATCATAAAAATAGGCCCAGCTCACCAGCATTTTTGTGAAGCTTAATAAAATAAGTGAATAAAAATGGTAATTATGCCTAACCAGTGTTAGAATTTTCAAATCTTCTTTAAGGGAAATAGCCATTCCAAAGGCCTTAGAAATAAGACTTCTACACTGAAGAAATAAAACATGGCTCATGTCCATGTGTGCAACTCCCTGCTTCAGGGTGGGTTTGCCAGAGGAGGCAGACCCTCTCACATTCGTTATTGGTTGACTTCTTGATGATAGCCATTTTTCCTGGAGATGGAATCTCAGTGATGTTTTAATTTGCATTTCTTGAATGACCAGTGATGTTGAACATTATTTCATATATTTATTGGTTATGTGTATTTTGTCATCTGAAAAGTGTGTATTCATCTCAGATGCCCTTTTTGGATTGGGTCTTTGAATTTTGGAACCTGACTTTTAAAAAATTATTTATGTATTCTAGATAGAAATCCTTTGTCTGAGGGATAGTTGGCTTAACTTTTTTCCCAATTTGTAGGTTTTCTTTTTATTCTGTTGGTGATTTCTGTTGAAGTGAAAAAACTTTCCAAAAAGATGAGATCCCAGTTATTGATTCTTTGGATTTCCTGTGCAGTTTGGTTTTCACTCATAAACCCTCTGCCTGCCCCTGTGTCTTCAAGAATTCTACCTACTTTCTCCTCTAGTATATTTAGTGTTTCTGTTTTAATATTTAAATATTTGACTCATTTTGACTTTAGTTTAGTGCATGATGATAGACATGTGTCTACCTTTAACCTTTGGCATGTGGAAATACAGCTTTTTCCAACTTAAAGAGGCTCTCTTCCAGTGAACATGTTTTATCCCTCTGTCAAAAATAAAGTGGCTGAGTGTGCTTGTTGTTGTATCTGCATCTTCTAATCTATTCCCATGATCCTCAGGTCTTTTTTTCCCAGTACCATGCTAATTTCATCACAGTAGCTTTGTAGTATAATTGCAAGTCAGGGATTATGGTCCCTCCTGCCTTTCCTTTATTGCCCAGCATTGTTTTTATTACCTAGGTCTCTTCTAGTCCAGATGAATTTTAGGAATGTTTTTTCTAGATCTTTGAGGTATACTAATTGGGCTTGCACTGAATCTGTATAACAATTTCGGGAGTATGGCCATTTTCACAATGTCAGTTCTTCCTATCCATGAGAGGGAATATCTTTTTATTTTCTGAAATCCTCTTCAATCTCTATTGTCAGAGTACTGTAATTTTCACCTTATAGATATTTTACTTCCTTTCTTAGTTTAGATCTTAAATATTTCTTTTCTTTTTTGGGGGGTGTTACTGTGAAAGGCATGGTTTCTCTTCTTCTCTCCTGGTGTTTCTTGTCTGTGTACAGAAATGCTATTGATTTCAGAGTGTTGACTTTGCCTCATGCTGCACTACTGAATTGTTTATTATGCCTGCAAGTGCTTTAATGGAGCTTTGGTGGTCTTCTTTACAGAGTTTCATGTCACCTGCAAATAATGATAATTTCATTTCTTCCTTTCCAATCCTTATTCCTTTTATTTATCTCCCTTGTCTAACAGCTCTGGCTAATGATTCCAGAACTATATGAAATGGTAATGGTAACAGTGGGTACCCTTGTCTTGTACCTGATTTTAGAGTAAAGGGGTTCAGGTTTTCTCCATTTAGAATGATGCTGGCTATTGGTTTGTCATAGATGGCTTTTATCACATGGAGGTATAGGCCATCTATTCCAATTTCCTTTTTTATTCCAATTTTCTGTAGGCTTTTTATCATGAATGAGTGTTGGACTTTATCAAAAGCTTTTTCTGCATCTTTTGAGATGATCATGTACTATTTGTCTTTGGTTTTGTTGATACGGTGCGTTATAGTTATGGATTTGTGTATGCTGAACCATCCCTGCATTCCTGGGATGAATCCCACGTGGTCATGGTGTTTAATCTTTTTGATGATTTCTTGCATTGTTTGCTCGTATTTATTGAGGACTTTTGCATTTGCATTCATGAAGGAGATTGGCCTGCAATTCTCTTTTTTGCTTGGGTGTTCCTCTGGTATTGATATCAGAGTGATACTTGTCTCCATGAAGAGACTTTGGGAGAACTGCTTCCCTTTCAATTTCATTGAAGAGTTTGAGAATACACCTGACATTTGCAAAGAGATTAGATCTGAAATGCTCTCATGACACAAAACAGGTATGAGTGAGGTAATGAACATTAGCTTGGGTGTCATGATTATTTCATGATGCATCCATACAGTGAAATATCACAGATTTGCGCTTCAGAATAGCAGAAGGTGGGAAGCTGCCTTGACACATGTGGGGGCTGAGTGTCATTCTGTGATCTAAGCATGTGGTACTGCACTCCTGTTAGAGTGAGGCATGAGCCAGCAGTGGAAAGCTAAAGCTAGGAAGAGGCATGTAGGAAAAGCCCGCTGCTGCCCAAGGCCCCCCTGTGCACCATGGACTCCAGTTCTGCCTGAAGTGTCCTGCTGGGAGACACTTGCTCAGGTGGTGTCTGGGTGGCCACTATTCCCTCAAGCCCTGCCCGGCACAGCCTGTGCATGGAGCTGCCCACCAACTTGTGCCATCCTTGGCTGGGAGCCTCCAGGACCACTTCCAGGGCAGGGACTCTTGAGTAGACTAACTTGGGGATCCCTGTGGTCTTCAGTAATTTCTCCTGACAGAAGTGGCCCAATCCAGAGGGCCCTGGTTCCCTTCCATTTGTTTGGCTGCGTGTTTCAGTTGAGAGTCCTGAAGCTCCTCTGCCTTCTGCCACCTCCAAGGCTTGTTTCTGGATTTCTCCTTCACGTGTATCAGTGACCAAGTGTCCTTGCAGGATGTCAATATATTATCTTGGATTGTATTTCTATTTTATGCAAAGAACTCCTCAGGCCAGGAGATGCCTGCTGTATAGGGTGAATCCTACAGGGTCTTTTTTTTTCTGTCTTTCAGTAGGTGACAAAAACTTAACTGATAACAGATGCAACAAAAGACACACTTGATTTTTGTAGCAAGTGTTAGCACTAAGCAGGCTGGTGGAAGAGGTGATGTCTGTGACAGGGTGGCGCAGACAGAGCAGTGCAGCTGCACTTGGCCTCAGGACTGAAAACTGTTCTTCTCATTTCTTGCTGAGTATCTTGCGCAATTATCTCACCTCTCCTTCGGAACCAGCTTCCTCATCTGAAGCAGGCAGGCCAGAGCTCACCCACCAGAACCTTCAGACAGCCATCGATCAAGACGACTCCTTACGAAGTGCCTGGCAAGCAGCGTCACTCACGCTCAGAACGTGCAGCAGCAGTCAGTCATTAGGATTTACTTGCTTGCATATTCCTCCCTCACCAGAGAGCAAGGGCCAGTTTATTTTCTTCTCTACTAAGCACGGTGCTCCACATAAGTAGAGCTAACTAAATATTTACTGAATAAATGAATAAAATAAAGAAAGACAGAATGGCAGACAGAATCACTTGAGATTGTTTAATCACTTTTGGGCTTCAATTATTTCTAATCTTTTCTAGCTAGCACTGAAATGCTCCTAGTTTTCATAGATAATGTTTCTAAAGATACCTATTCTGAAGCTTTAGGCTTATTCTGGGGTAGAAGAGAGAGAAGTAGGATCTGTTTCTTTAGGAGAAGACTAGGACCCCATTTCTTGTGGAGCTGAACAGCCCCCCAGGTGAGGTGCTCTGCATTCCCAGGCCTTGCCCTCCTCACTGCAGGGTCCTCACTTACCCAGGGTCCTCTTCCTCCCCTTGACCCTCATGGGTGCACAGGGACTTGCCTTGTGGGAGTAGAGAGGCCTAGTGACTGGTGTGGCTGCGTGGAGCTGTGGGTGCTGAGTTTAAAGTGAATGAGCTCGCAACCAGCCTGTCTCCAGCGCTGCCCTCCTAAGGCTCGCTGCAGTTTGCCAAGAAGCCACGCACTTTATTGTTCATGCAGCCAGAACCCAGTTGCAGTCAATAGGTACAGAGCTCAGAGTCGCCTAGAGTGATACTGGGACCTGCCAAGTTCACCCTGTGTTCACAGGCGCAGCCCTCGTCTCCTGGTCCTGGAGCGCGAGCTGCGGGCGAAATCACTCAGCCTCCCCCAGGTGGGTTCCTAGAGCTCGGCTCAAAGTATTCTGCAGTCAGCCTCTGAGAGTTGCCTTCTGCACACTTTCAAGAGATTCTCTTGAAACAGATAATATTACAGCAGTGAAGTCTGGGCATGTGTGGAAATGTCCCTGTTCTGCTATATTCAGTCACTCTGCCTTGCATTCTTCCTATAGACTATCTTCACAGATATGCACGCGCTTTGCATGGTAGAAGATACCACTGGACTTCCCACTTAGCCTCACTGTCTTCTTTTGGTAACCAAATTTTCATGTCCATCTCAGTACATAGATAGCATTCCACTGGATAGACGCTCCTGGTTTTCTCCTTCATGGCCAGCAGAGTCACACCCTGTTATTGCTAGAGCAGCTCTTCCATGGGTTCCTGCACCCAACCCTTTCCCTCCCCTCCCCTCCCCTCCCCTCCCTTCCTTCCTCTCCCCTCCCCTCTCCTATTCTCTTCTCTGGGCTTCTATCCTGGACATCAATTTAAAATGCAGTGTCATATTCATGCTTGTGAACTTAATTCTTATTTTTATAAAGCACTACTAGCTCCTTGGCATGTAAGGCCCTTTTGAAACCAGGACCCCAGCTGGAGAGCCTGGTGGGGTGGAGCTCAGAACGCCGAGTCTTCTCTGGGGGCCACTCTTTATTGTCTCACAAATAGCTCACTGAGTAAGTCCCAGCTTCCAGAGCTCTAGTCACCCCGAGAGCAGGGCAGCAAGCAAAGGACCAGGTTTCTATGCTTCGAGCTGGAGTCTCGTTTAGGAGTCACTGCTAATAAATAGCTGTACCAGCAGATAACAGAGCAGGCGCCGAATGAGAGCCATAGCAGCGCCGCAGGGCTGCCCAGGAGTGATGCAGGCGAGGGTCTCAGGGAGCTTTCTGCAGAAGCCACGTCAGGTGGATTTTGAGGATGCGCAGGGAGGGAGAAGCAGCTGCGTGTTCCAAGGCCCTGATCTCGGCTGGGTCAGGCGAGCAGTCAGTGGTGCGGAGGCCCTTCCTGCCACAGTGTGGACCGAGTTATTTTCACCACGCGGGAAGCAGCATCCTGTGGTGCTACTCTGTGTGAGGGCGAACGCAGTCGAGGTCTCAGGGCTCTTCGCTCCACCTTTCAAGGCTGCCCCACAAACCAGCACCAGGAAACTCATGTTGGTGAGAAGACTTCACAGCTGTTTGGTATATTTTCAGGACGATCAGAGATATTCCTTGATTTGGATCAAGAAGAGGCCAGAATTGCGTTATTTTTACATTGTTCCTTTCAAGGGCAGGTGCTCCTATTGATGACTTGGCCATAAAATGCATTTGCAAGACAACTCTGACCCAAGCAAAACAACATGCAATTATTCTGATGGGCGCCGAGGCCAGTCGGTCGCCTCCCTGCCGAAGCCACCCGGAGCAAGGCAGGCAGCTGAGCCGGCGGCCTGTCCTCGGAGCTCCCCGCCTTGCAATTTCTCCAGTGCAATAGCAACTTTCCAAGTGTCAGGCCGAATTACAGCTATCTGTGTTTCCACCTCCTGGCCACGACATCTGCCCAGCTGCACCTTTCCAGAGCAAGGTGCTTCTGGACAGAGCAGCGATTCAGGACCTAGCTAAGAAGGCTGCTAGTGCCACTTAATCTACATAAACATGGTTAGAAATGCAGCGTGGGTTCCTGCCCACACAACAGAATAGGAGGATCCAAACACAGGGCCCGATTTGGTGGGGGTTTGTTACCTGTGATACAACTGAGGTCAACGAGTGAATGGCTTCTTCAAGGCCACTTCAGAGCACACGCTACCACCAAAGCCCAGTCTCAGGTCGGGTCTTTCCTGCTCACCTTGTCCCTGTCCATCCCTGTGGACATCCTTCCCTGCCCCAAGGTCCCTTTAGGCATTGGCTTCTTGCTCTATTAAGCAGGAAAGAGCAACACTTGTGGCTTATAGTAACCTGCCACCTCTCCCCCAGCTACCACCCAGGCTTTATAAAGAACACCTTTCACCACAAAGTACTAACTTGCAACCAGGTGGCAGGCCATATCCAGGGATGACGCCAAATGAGTGTCAGAAAAATCTTAATTTTGGAGCTTTTTAATTTCAGTGATTATGAAATTGATGGAATGGTTTTTGGTACTGAAAATTGATCCCATGGCCTTTGCATTGAGCTACATTCCTAGCTCTTTGCTTTTTATTTTTTATTTTGAGAAAAGTCTAAGTTGACCAGACTGGGTTCCAACTGGTGATCCTCCTACCTCAGTGTCCTGGAGTGTTGGGATGACAGGTATGTGTCACCCACCAGGCTAACTGTGTGGTGTTAACTTCAGCAGTCTTTACATGCCTGATAAAAATGCTATTGGATTATGTTCTAGTGAAGTTTTCTACCCTTAGTATTTTGAGTATCCACGAAGGAGTGTACTAAAGTATTTCTCACTCATCGGAAGCAAATGCCGAGAGTGTGGTCTGCAGTGATTACTTAGTACCTACCAAACACATTCTTCTGGGGCTTTGTGTTTTTACGATGCTTCAGTCTTGTGTTGAAAGAGACTTTGCATGGGAATCGGTGCATTCATTTGTATTTGCGTTTGTGAAACGCAGCTGGGAGAAGGCACGGGCCCCTCTGTTCCTGGTTGCTGAGCTCAGGCCAGGTCTGTCAAGCCCAGAATGAGGCCCGACATTTGGGTGTGCCTTCGAGCTGAGGGCAGAGAGTGCACCCTGGGCATGGGGCTCACTCCTGAAGGCGCTTGGAAGCAGGGCGGCTGTTGGAGACTGTCTCCTGTGCAAGGCCGAGGCAGCCCCAGGGCCCGGGGCAAGAATTATTCACTGCATGAAACTCTTAAGTCTCCCTGTCTATGCCACCAAATGCTCTCAAGGGAGCAGCTTCCAGATTCGTGGGGACATCTTTAGCACCTGTCGGATGCAATGCAGTTTACAGCAGCAACAATCAAGACTACTCTGTGATTCTCGCCCCCAGCAATGGCTCTGGTGCAGGAGCCCCTGCAGAGATCCCTGGTGCAGCCCTGGTTGAAGGCCCTGTGGGCTGGGCTGGACTGCCCGGATGGCAAGCGCTGTGCCTGGAAGGGTGTGTGTGCTCACAGCGCAGCTCAGAGCCGGGACCAGCCCGCCTCCCATCCCTGTCTTAGAACTGCTTTGAGGCTCGGTCCAAAAGGAAACAGAAGCATGTTTGTAAGATGGACGATATTATTAGCAACCTCTCCTCTTTCTCTCTTGTTTTTATAAATAGAGAAAATAATGCATTACATTTTCATCTGTGCATAAGGAAAAACTGTAATTTGGGATGATTGCCAAGTCCATAGCACTGGCTTCTAGTCTTGTGCTCCGTGTACTCCAGACACTTAATTTTCACTGCAAATGTTTTGCATTCGATGCATCCCACATGCTGGCATTTCATAAGAAATCCAAAGCAATATACACTTTGTCCTCTTCCTGAAAAGTCTGTTGGGTTACCTATTATCCCAACCAAAATGAGCTTATTTGGACAACAGTAAATTCTGCTGATTTCCAAAATTAACCCCAGCCCCCACGCTCCACTGTGCCAACCCCTGCGCCGCACCTCTGGGCTGTACCCCCAGGCCACAGGAGAGTTGGTGATCCCAGCTCTCACGGTCGCTGCTATGGCCCAAGCCTGAGACAGTTTCCCTCAGTGGTTTTGCTGAAGAGAGCAGCACTGGGTTTCATGGGCTGCATCCCAGAACAAAGGGAATTGGTCTGCAGTGCCCTGCTTTGTGTCGCGAGTGGATACACGTTGCCTGGTAACCTGATCGGCACTCGTACACTTTTGCAGTGCTTAGGAGATTAGATCTGTACTCCAGGCCATCTCTCACAGGAGGGCTAGCTCCTCAAAATAAAGATGCAACAACCGTGTTTACCTCTTTATGCTGTAAGAGGGCAAGTGCTGCGGTCTGCACAGAGGGAAAAGCACAGGGCGCTCTTGTTTAGGCCCCACAAGCCTGCAGTCCCGTGAGGCTCGTGTTTGGCAACACAGCCTCTTGTTCCTCAGGGACATATGTTTTCTCCCTAGAACTGAGCTCTTGCCACACATCTGGACTCAGGGGACTTCTCTGGCCAGAAGAACTCACCTGAGCTTTGCCGTGAAGCCTCTTTGTCAGGTGGTGCAGAGAAGTCACCGCACAGTACATTCCGGCTTTTCTTCAGAACTCTCTGGAAGGTCAGGCTCCCCTTCTGTGGAGATTTTAAACCCAGGGTTCTCCGGCTGGTGCAACTGCAGGCTCTGAGTCTGGCTGCCTCATTTAATTTGTGGTGTCAGGAGAAACAATCCCTGGAGAAAATGTAAACGTCAGCCTACTATTTACCAGTGACACTGGCTGGGAACCCAGGGTCAGGCGTCTACCCAGCTGCACTTTGAGAAAAGACCTTCCTTGTTCCGATCCCAGGAAGAATCCCCGTGCCTGCTCGGAGTGGTCTTGCAGCTCTCCTGACTGGGCGAGAAGCATGACTTCGCAGAAGAGGCCTTTGTCTGCCTCAAGGACGCAGCGTCCTTGAGTGGCTTGCGGTTTGCTCACATGCTGTGAGGACACAAGGTGTTTTCGAAAGACAGCTGTCTGGGAGTTTGCAACGCATCTGTGTAAGTAGAGAACGCTTTAACCAGCAACAGGGCTGCTCCTGCGGGCCACGCAAGATGGATCGCTTGTCTTCTTTACGAGGGAAGCACGGGTCTTGCAGAGGTGCAGGGGCAGTGCGCTTGCTTTTCTAGTGTTTAATATAAAGTGTGGCGAGAAAAGGCATAAGATTTTAGATTGTAAGCTCTGCACGGTCCTAGGGAAACCACTTACCCCCTCTGGCCCATTTTAGCGCCAGTAAAGATGTGACCTTTCCGTCTTTATTCTATGTGCCAAAATAAAACTACATGTTCATAATGTCTTATGTGTACTAAAGCAGAACGGAATCATCGCTGATCATGCTGGGAGAGGGCGGCAGAGTGTACAGAAGGGCTAAGCACAGACGCTTCCTAGAGCAGCCAGGCATGGCGACACACACCTGTGATCCCAGCCCTCTGGGAGGCTGAGGCAGGAGGAATGCAGGTGTTGAGCCTACCCTGGGGAACTTAGCAAGACTCTCTCAGTAGAACATTGGGGACAGAGCTGGGTGCAGGTTCTATCTTAGGCTCCCCCACCCCTAAAATGTAGAGCTGGAGCATGGGGCCCTGCGTTCAGCTAGCTCCAGCGCTGGAGAACAAAACATCAAAAGCAAGTATCTGGTGTCACCTGGGTCCTGCGGAGGCACTGTACTCCATCAGCGCCACGGAAGCCCAGCGCTAGCTTTGGCTTTAGAGTGCGTGCCCACCACAGTGGGTGCCTTTCCAGACCGCGTCGCGCAGGGGGTGGGCCGAAGAGTGGAGGCAGAGGCCAGACTCGCCGGGCGCAGGGCAGCAGCGAGCGGCTCGGCACCGTGGGCGTCAGCTCGGGGCGGTGCGGGGGGTGCAGAGCGTGCAGGGCCCACCACGGCCACACTGCGGGCGCTGCTCCCCGGAGTGATGTTCCAGGCAGGGGCCGGCATCTCTTCCGCACACTTTCTCCAGGCTCCCGAGCGCTGGCCCATTTTACCCCATGGTGGCCACGTTAGAGCCATCACCAGCACCGACTATTATTATTTCTCGGCCCTGGCAACAAGGCTGAGCCTTCACACTGAGCTACAGCCCCAGACAGTCTTCATTCTAAGCCAGGATCTCACGGAGCCATCACCTATCGTTTTTATTCCCATCTGCTGTAGAGCAAAGCGAGGCAGAGAGAGATTATGTCGCGCTTCTCGGGGACACAGCCGCCCCCTGATGGAACTAGGACGGCAGCCTGCATCTAGAGCTGACGTCTCTAACCATGCCACAGTGCTGTCCCTGGATATCAGCAGCATGTTTTGG
>NDGM010303041.1:0-18363 GCA_002564305.1 Octomys mimax | reverse complement strand
TGCTTTGCCAAGATTGTTCCAAGTAGGTGCTTTAGACCACTGAGCCATCTCGCCAGCCCCGGGAAGGCTTTTAAAAAAGTTTTTCATCTATATTTTTCCCTAAGTAACTTAATGCGTGCATTTTTATTTTCCCACAAAACAAGTTTAGATTTTTCCCCTTACAGTTACGGTAATGCAGAAAGAAACTCAAACATAAGAAAATGGTTTTTACATTCCACCCATTTTTATATTTGTATTTGTTTTATAAAGTTAAATAATCGTAAATGTTTTCCTTATTGATTTTGTACAGCTTGTAGTTTCAGTGTTGATTTTATTTGATCACATCATTGATTTCCATAGTGTGTTTCTGCTGTCTGGAGACAGTTCAGGCAGACCTCAGGAGTGCAGGAACACACTGATCTCTCTAAAGAATGACTTCCCTTTTAAGTGGGCTTTTTTAGAGGACATTCCCAGACATTAAATTGCAAAGCCAAGAAACAAGCATCTTCCTGGCTCCTGATGAGTGGTTCCCGTTTCCCTAACACCCTGGTCCTCGGTGCATGTGGGGGGCAGCCGGTGTGTGCCAGGGAGCACCTGTGGTGCTGCTGCCCATGAGCACATGGCTGCAGAAAGCCCACGGTGTGTATGTCGGGGCGACACAGATGTGTCACCTCACATCCCTGGCCTCGCCACCTGCTCACCTCCCATCCTTCCCTGGGACCTGCCCTTCACGGCACTTAGCACTGTGGAAGCCTGGGTGACATAGGGGCAGGAAGCTGGATTTTACCTGCGTTCCATTGACAGCTCTGTGAAGCTTTGGGCTGTCAGCACTTTCACAACTTAACTGTAGTATCCCCTTTAATAGGAACAAGAACTGCAAGGTGAGAATTTAGTAATATATACCAGGTATCTGCGGCAAAACAGGGATTCGATGATATTTTCTTCTAGTTACTTTGGTTGGAAGCTAGAGATGTACCTGGCCTCAAAAACTAGGAAATGTAGCAATGCACAGCAGTACGGGAACTGTACATGTACCTTGGTATCTCCCTCTCCCCTCTAGTTGCTGTCCCCCTCCCCCCAGGTGGCTGTCCCCCTTATCTGGGCTCCTGCTTCCCATGGTTTCAGTTACCCAAGGTCTGAAAATATGACTTGGAAAATCCTAGAAATAAACAAATTATGAGCTTTAAACTTTATTACAGTTTGTTATAATGGTTCTGCTTTATTATCATTGTTCATCTCTTACTGTGCCTAGCTTATAAATTGAACCTTACCGCAGCCGCGGGTGCATGTTTGGTGTAGCCCCATGGACAGTGAGCAACGGGGGCCTTGGCACACATTGGCTGCAGGTCAGGGGGCCTGCTGTGCCAGCCGTAGTATCTTTTAAAAAGCCATTCTTCCCTCTTTGTGCTTCTGTCCTAAACTTAGTAGTGTGACTTGCATTCTTTCCTAAAAGGACAGCCTGTGGAGCCTGTCCTGGGGCATTCTGCTCACTGCCTTTCATAGACTGGATTTCCCGTAGTGGGCTGGATTCTCCTCTCGTCACTTCCTTTTCTCTTCACAGTCCACATCTGACCTTCCTTCCCATTTTCCTCCCACTCATGGGAACCAGGAACAGCCAGGCCTCCTGCTCCCTGAGGGATTCTCTTGGTGTCCATCTTGCCATTTTTGCGTCTTTCAGTACTAACCCCTTCTCATTGGGCCCATCAGGAAGCTGATTTTGTGATCTCTGTGAAATCTCAGCTTCCATTTCACGGTGGAAGACGGGGTTTAGGGCAGGACTGTCCTTCACCTTCTCTTCATTTGGGTCTTGGGGTGGGGACAGCTGTCACCGGCTGCCCAGGAGCCTCATGGCTAGGCTGGCGAGAGGCTTGCTGGGGAAGTGCCTGACAGAAGTGGCCCCTACCCCAGCCTTGCCCAGAACACTGGCTTCTTAAAGGTGTGAGGCGGCGGGTACAAGGGGCCGTGTCGATGCTGCACTATGTGAGTGTGGACTAACTGTTGGGTTTTTTCCTATTAGACACCAGAGCCAGAAGCAGAACCACCCAGAGCCCCTGAGCTCAAGCAGGGGCTGTATGAGCTCTCGGCCAGCAACTTCGAGCTGCACATTGCACAAGGTAACGCAGCAGGCCTGGCGGGCATGGGCAGGGCTGCCTGCTTCGCAGAGTCACTGCCCGGATCTGTGACTTGCTGGGCCTTTCTTTCTCAGCATGGGGGCTCAGATAACAGCTCTCCAGGACCTGTAGGACTACAGTGTAGTGCACCTGCTCTCAGACCTCCTCTCCCTTTCTCTTTGCCCTTACCAGCATATGCAGCCTAGTGCCAAACTAGAGCCTGAGGTGTGGGGTGGTTGGCGATTTGCGCAGTTTGTGCCCAACTTGGAGAGTAAAGTATTTATTTATATTAGTGTTGATCATTCTTATTGACTCAGGCACACACAAGTACTTTGGCCTGTTTAAGCAGAAATTCCAGTATTATTTACAGTTACGATATCTTTGCATGCCACATCTCAGGTTTTGGAAGCAGTCTCCTTGTAGACTGCCCAGCCTGTGTCCTCCCATGTGAGTAACACTCTGCTGCCTGTACACATGGGTGTTTCAGTGTTTAGAAAAGTTGGCCTGGCCACCAGTGGCCCAGAAAGCAAATGCACCTTCTTGCTGGCTCCCATTATCCAGCTCTGCTGTGGAGAAAAATCCTCCCAAAGCTGGCCAAAGATAGCATAAGAAAAGCTCCAGATCGCTTGTGGCCGTGGGACTTACGCTGCCGGGGGTTGGACTCGTTCCGTCCCCTCACACACTGTCTAAAGTAACTTAGCAGGTTCCTTTAGTGCAGGTTATTTAATGTGTACCAGGCAGCAGCAGGGCCTCGGTGTGCTTTTCCCATAGAGGATTCTTCTTGAGCTCCACACAGGGTGCTACACCCAGGTTCAGGGCAAGCTGCTGCTGCTGCTGCTGCTATTAGCAGTGTCCTGCAGAGGGACAGGGATCTTGCCTCCCTTTGCTGGCTTTGCCCTGCTGTTCTGCTTGGGTCTCTACAGGTCCTGCTCCACACATTAGCAGGAGAGCTTGGTAGTGACCCACTGCCTGCACACACTTGGGTTAGGCTGGTTCGGCATCACAGATCAGCTGCTGGGTTTCAAATCAA
This sequence comes from Octomys mimax, assembly GCA_002564305.1. Classification (NCBI taxonomy): domain Eukaryota; kingdom Metazoa; phylum Chordata; class Mammalia; order Rodentia; family Octodontidae; genus Octomys; species Octomys mimax. The sequence goes on along the minus strand of NDGM010303041.1, from coordinate 15,243 downwards.
GGTTTTCCTCACAGCCACCGCTACAGTGAGCACTGGGCGGCAGAGCCCTTCTGCCGGGAGCCAGGCTGCCTTTCCATTCGTACTGGCTACAGCTTGGGCTCAGGTTGGACTCAGCCTGGCACCAGAGTAGAACAGCTTGGGTGAAGACCATCAGAGTCCAGATAATATGAGGGTGTGGTTTCTTTTTTCTCCTGTCCAAAAGGATGATACTGTTTCTTATGCCTTCTGTTGTATGGAAGAACATAGCACAGATGCAGGACGCAGATGCAGGGCTTAGTAAAGTGTAAAGCTGTCATCTTGGGACTGCCATTCAGCCTGTCATGCCTCATGCATGCCACAGTCTGTCATCCCACCCTCATGCCTTGAGGAGGCACTTTCAGAGTTCTGAAAACTGTGGTTGGGCTCACATGTACCCTTCCATGCATGGAGTTTAGTCTGGCCATGTCATAAACAGGTGGCTGTGACTCAGCACAGTCTGGCTGAGGATTATTTCACCTTTGTGTTGTGTCAGTGTGGGTATTAGCAGGACATAGCTATGGTCGGTCCGGGCATGTGTCCACCTCTTTGAGGGCCTCTCTGAGGTGCCTGGCTCCTCACAGCATCCCTTTCTTTGCTGCTTTCTATATGCTGAACATACCGTAGTTCATTCCCCCCACTTGCTGACTGAATTCCCATAGGCAGTTTACACATTTCTCAGATTTCTCTATTTCCTGTCAGCCAGTAGTCCAATCTAGGGATGTGGTCTTAGCTTGACATGTTTTGGGGGCACAAGAAGACTTCGTGGCTGCTGGTGGCAGAATGCCTCATTGTCTCTGTTCATGATGGGCATGGCCCTTACAGGCCCCAAAGCACCCATCCTTTATGCTGTCAAGTGGTAACTCCTGATGCCAGCAGCCCGTCTTCCTTTATTTTAGTGAAGGAAAGTCACCGTGGCTTATCATTTGCTTAGTGTCACAGTTTGTAGAAAAGACAGGAAATATCTGCTTATCCACCCGAATGCCAGTCTTCTGCCCATGAGCTGGGTCCCTGCTCTCCTCCAGAGGAGGCAAGTTTGGTTTTGTTTTGAGCTTTACTGAGGATCCCTGGACTTTCTCTGTGTGATGGAAAGTCATTGTACAATTTAAGAGGTTGGACCTGAACTGAGATTTACTAAACCAGAGGACAAAGGTGATTCTCCAGGTAGCCCTCAGTGCCCTTACAGTGCCTCTTTCCCCTTCCTCCTCTGCCTTGGTATCCCCTACAGGCGACCACTTCATCAAGTTCTTCGCTCCATGGTGTGGTCACTGCAAAGCTCTTGCCCCAACCTGGGAGCAGCTGGCTTTGGGCCTTGAACATTCAGAAACCGTCAAGATTGGCAAGGTAAGCGAAGGCCATCGTTAAGCTGGAAGTAGCCTGCGCCGGGCCAGAGTCATCAGCGGCTAGCCCATTACTCATCCCATGCGCAGTTGCAAGCTTGCTTTATTCTGTTTAGCGTGCCATCTGGTAATTCATTTGCCCTTCACAGATGGCAACCTGGTCCTGAGTTTTCTAGCTTTCCCACAGCCGAGACACATGATGGCCTTGGCCGCTCTGTTTATTTGGAAGCAATGGCCAGCTCTGAATTGGCAGCTAGAGCCCTTCTGTGAGATACGGATGTGAGCCCTGAGGCTGTTTCTGCGCATCTGTTCTTTCAGGGCCTATACCGAAGGTCCTCAGCTTTGTACACTGGCTCGCAGAAAATCGCCTCTCACTGCAGCCCAGGGACCTTTCCCATGTCACACAGTGAGGTCTGTGGAACCTGACTTTCTGAAACTGTCCAGAGCGGGCCCCCAAGCCATTTTCTTCTTATCTTCCCTCTTACATACCCCAGACGTCATGTGTGGATTTCTTTTTTTTTTTTTTTAATCTCCTTTTGGGCCCGGGAGATAGCTCTGCTGTGTAAGCGCTTGCTTGGCAAGCTCAGGGACCCAGGTTCCATCCCCAGCGCCACAAGCTGCACTGGCCCCGCCCCCAGGCTCACTGAGCTGGCCACTGAGATGGGGGTGGTGGTGTGCAGCTATAATCCCAGTGCTGGGGAGACTGAGACAAGAGGATCACTACAAGTCTGAGCTGTGTAGTGAGACCTTGTACCAAATAAATAAATAAATAATTTTTAAAAAAGGTTAAAAAATCTCATTTTTCCTACTTTGCTGTGGAATTTGTCTATATACAGAAGTAGTGTTCCAGGTTGAGGTATGATAGTTAACAGGGTGATCTGCTTAGGACAGGCAGGTGGCCAAAAGCATAATTTTGGCATTCGGATAGACCTGACTGGACACACTTTGTGTTGAAACCTCTCTCTCGCCATGTGTGCTTGTGAAGATGAAAGGTCCCAAGTGGAGCAAGAGCTTAGTAAATGCCAATTGTTACTATTGAATAGATCTTCCAGTCTTGCCTGCTACTTTCAGTAATGTGTTCTAGTTGTATATGTGATGGTTGGCATCTTGTGTTTACAGACCAGCCCCTGGAAGTAGCTGTCATCTTCTGCTTTGCCCCACCCCTTGTCTCCTTGCTCCATTATTTCATGGCTTTTATGGTAGATTATGTCTCAGCTGAGGCTCCCAGGAAGCCCAGCCTGAGTGGCAGGTGATTCGGGCAGACCCCTCGGTGTGCTTGTCCCCTCCAGTGACCTTGGGTGGCCCCTCCCACGCTCTAGTCTAGCCCTTCCACCTTTCTGTCAGTGCAGTGTGAGGGCTGACAGGGTTTCACTGACATAGTGTCAAAGAGCTTAGTCCTGCTTAGTCCATTATAGTCTGACAAAATCAAAAAGAAGTGATTTAGAGTAAAATGTTTCCTGAGACTATCGGGTAAGTGCATTTTTTTAAAGATTTAAATGAAATAAAGCTGCAGAGCTGTGATCATTGGTAAGCTAACCTTCCACAATTAAGGACAGAATAATCTCAGTGCAACATTTTTACAATTTTTTGTGATGTTAGGGATCAAATCCAGGACCACGCCACGCCACATCCCACATCCCCATCCCTGCGGATTTTTAGACTACAGAAGCGTGACCCGAGAGCAGGTTTCTGAGCCAGCACTGTGGGCCCAGGGAAGGGTCCTGTTGATAGCAGATTGGCTGCAGCCCCTTCAGAGTGTCAGACCAAGTTCCCTGATGCTGGCTGCTGCTGTGCTTAAAGGAAATGCCGCTTCCCAAGAATTGGTATTTTCAGTGGAATGAAATCCTGCCTAAGATAAATCTTGTTTCCCTTTTCCTTAGTTCAGGTGTATTTTGGGGTAGCTTCTAGCTAGACTCTCCCAAAACTGCCAACTTAGTGGCATAGATACCACAGAATGTGGAATTTTAAAAAGCTTTCTCTGTTTAAGTGCAGGCCACCTGAAAGTCCTTCAGCTGCAAGGCCGTGAGCAAACTGACCAGGCGCTCGACTGTGCTTTGTTTTCAGGTCGATTGTACTCAGCACTATGGACTCTGCTCAGAAAACCAAGTCCGGGGCTATCCCACCCTGCTCTGGTTCCGGGACGGAAAGAAGGTGTGTCTTTGGCCCCTGTGGCTGCAGCAGGCAGAGCCACTGAGTGTGATGGGTGCTGCATTCCAGTGAACATCGTCCATGGCTTGGGGCACTGGCTTGAAGATCTGTGGGCCATGGAACAATATCTTTCTGTCTAATTGATAAGCTCTAGGGAGTTGAGAGAAAAAGACCACATATTCTGCTGTTTTCAAACATCCCAGTGGCTTGGGTTATCCTGAAACTAACCCGGCTGCCCAGGCACCGGGTCCCTGTTCTGGTCACTGACAAACCTCGTAGAGCTGGGGAAACGCCTGTGCTCAGCCAGGCTCAGCCCTTCCTCCACCTGGGCTGCTTGGCGTGTGGCATTTGAGGCCCCCGGCGGCTTGATGGTACGCTGGCTGCCTCCAGCCCCGACTCCATGGGGCAGGAGCTGTACCTTCTCCCCACAAAGCCAAGCCTCAGTTTCCAAACTCTTCTTTGCTGGCTATGTGCAGAGGGGCTGTTGACAGTGTGACGAGCCACAGCTGAGGAATGGTAGTGGTGGTCGGGGGTGGCGGATGGTTAGAGCACTGAGATGCAAGTACCTCAGCAGCCTCTCCTTGTCACCCTGGTCTTGGACAGGTGGATCAGTACAAGGGAAAGCGGGACTTGGAGTCACTGAAGGACTACATAGTGTCGCAGCTGCAAGGTCCAGAGACAGGAGCCCCTGAGACTGTGGAGCCCTCAGAGGCCCCGGTGCTGGCTGCGGAGCCAATGGGGGACAAGGTGAGTCCACAGCTGCAGGCTGGGGTGGGCAGAAGATGCCTTCTCCTCAAACACAGGGGCAGGGGCAGGGATGGGCTGTCAACATGAAACCTTAGTTCAAGTCTGATGAGCTCCATAGGAGCTTTGAGTGCGAGAGAAATGGAGTGATCCTGAGAGTAGCAGATGTTGAGAAGGCTCAAGACCCTGTCCTACCCAGTGCCTTGTGGGATCCTGTGTGTGCAGGCTATTGGCTAAGAAGTCTTGGCTGCGATCCCTTGGGCAATTTCTAGTCACTTCTAGAACTTGTCTTGAGTCCTGGGAGATCAGCAGGGTGGTGGTGTGGGAGGACCGAGAGGCTTAGGCTGGAGCTGGGTGGACTCGCTTTGGTGGCCCCGATGTTCCTGTCAGGCTTTGGGTGTCTGTTCTGTGTTCCTCAAGTCTCCATTAGGCTTCATGCACCATCCTAGGCTGCCAAGATTTTCCTAACTGGGAAGGAGGCTGGTCTGTAGGGGCAAAGGGGAGAACACATACAAGCCTGTATCCTGAGGCTATGGCAAGCGTGTATTGGGGTGGGCCCCCTAGGACACAGGACTGGGGAGCCACCAGGTGGAAGCACAGAGCCCAGATGTAGACTTGTGAACCAGCTGTGTGTTTAGGGCAGGGCTGGAGGGAAGGGGGAAGGTGCTGGTGAGGGGTGCAGAGTGGGGAGCTGCAGCTGAAGAGTGGTGTGGTAGGCCAGCTGCGGGGGGAAGCACCATCCCGAGGCTGGGAGCCCCCTAGGGGTTGCGCAGATGTGAGGCAGCAGGACCACCCGCAGCTGCAGGTGTGGAGTGATGAGCTGCTAGATGGACCCTCATAGACAGCAAGTTCCCAGGCTCGGGGTGTGATCACAGGACAGAGCAGAGAGTGGCAAGTGCGGCTGCAGGGCACACAGTTCCCAGGGTGGAGGCAAGGAGGGTGGAGTCAGGTGACTCAGAGCCTGGTGCAGCTGGTGTGTGACAGGACTGAGTAGAGAGTAGGACCAGAGCAGGAGGAGGAACGCCCAAGCATCTTTGGGGGGAGGCGGTGTGTGTGTTTGAGAAAGGACTGCTTCTCATTGGGCGCAGAGCTCGGTTCAGCCGGCCCCCTGTACCCACAGGTTCAGCCAACTGCAGCTGGAAACTAGCTTTAAAAGGCTTTCTGAATGTGTGCAGATTTTTCTAGATGTTCCCTGAACAGTACGGCGTTAGGGGTGTAGCGTTTCTGCTGTACTCGGCGTTAGAAGTCAGCCAGAGAAGACTGAAGGGTCCAGGCAGGTGTGCCCCGCACGAGGGGCTTGCGTGTCCTCACCAGAGGGGTCTGGTGTCCTCATGCATGCGGGCTCCTGGCTCCAGTCACGGTGGACACCAGTGGACGACTGCTCTTACGTGGCTGCCTCCACCCCACGTGACATGTCACGCTCACATCCGGGACAGTGGGGTCCGCAGGGCGAAGTGGCGACTGGATGACTGTGGTCCTTTGGTGGCATGTACGTGGTAGGACCTGACTCACTGGAGCTGTTCCTCCCCAGAGCCCCTGGTGGTTTGCAGTTAGAGAAGCGACAAAGCCACCTGCCCCCTACGATGGCCTCCCTGTTAGGGACAGCCCTGGTGTTAGTGGAAGCTGGGGTTTGGGTTGAAGTAAAGGATTGTGTGTATCGCCGTGATGCATCTATTAGCGGAGTGTGTGTGTGTGTGTGTGTGCGCGCGCGCCGGGCACTGTAAAGGTCACCCCACATTGGCCTAATTATATGCTCTGGAGGCGTCACCACAGAGCTGTTTGTAAGTTTTCCACCACTGCCTGGGCCTCGCAGTGAGCGTGGTGGCATCTTGAGACACAGGGTAGTAGTGTTCCAAGATGGCCCTGCCTGGCCTCAGAATCCTTGCCACATGGTACATAGCCACCTAACGGAAACATGCAGACATAAGTCGGCAAGGAACAGCCGAGCTGGAATTGTTTCAAAGCCGAGCACACGGCGGCCGTCCCCGGAAGCTCCCGGGCCAGGTCTCTGCACATTTCCTTTACACGCAGCCTGGAAAGCAGTCTGTTCTATGTGGAACTGGGGTGGCGAAGTGGGCGCTGCACCTAGGTTTTCTGTTAGGCAGAGAAGGTGAGTGTTCACTGCTGCCCGAGCGGAGAGGGACAAGCGGTGGGTGAAGAGGCTCTGGGCAGCTCAGGCCTCACGCTGTGCTGCATCCTCCGGGGCTGACGTGGCTGGGGTCAGAGGTTTTGGCCGGCTGCATCAGACAGCACGCGCCTGTGCGTGGGTGCATGTGTCTGTGTGTGCACGTGTGGTGCGGGAGCATGCGTAACAGCATGGTAAAGAAAATCCCGACTCCCTATTTCTGTCCCACAGAGCACTGTGTTAGCCCTCACAGAAAAGAACTTCGATGACACCATTGCAGAAGGAATAACCTTCATCAAGTTCTACGCCCCATGGTGAGTGGCTGCTACTGGAGAAGCTGTGGAGTTGCGGTGCGTTCGTCCCGGCACATTTCCAACTCCTTAGTCCGCTTTGCAGTGTGTCATTGGCCGATGCCACCTTCACCCAGCAGAGGAGGAACACTGTGGTCACACCCTGGTGTTCATAGGTTCCCATTCCACGGCCCTTCGGATTATTTATCGAGAATGAATGAGGTTAACTTAAAACTCAATTGGCTTTGGAGGAAGCAAGCTTAAGTTTTCCAGCTTCTGGGTACTTTTCCAAGTAGATTTTCATTAAATAATGAACATGATGTAGCTCAGCTCCTGAGTTTCTCTGGAATAATGTTATGGAGAAACCCAGTAGAGCTCAGCTTTCTGTTAGACACTGAATGCGTGACCCCTTTACCGGACCCTTCCTGCCACGTGGTCCCTGGGGACCAGAGGATGAATGAAGTAAGATCACTTGACACCAAGACAGATGGATGAGGTTGGGAGATGACAGTTCTAAGGCTTGCTCTACGCGACAAACAGTGATCAGAAAATATGTTGAATGTCTAAATTTTTTAAAAAATTTTCTTAACAGTAAAAGAGCCATGGCCATTAACTCCCACTGAATATTGCTGACTTCACACATTTGTCCTCCTGTCACTCTTGCGAATTTCTGAGCAGTTCTGGAAGTTCTCCTTCACGGGGGCCTTGATGAAATATGATAAATACTATGAGTGCTGCCGCCAAGGTCCATCGCAAGGAAAGGCAGACTGGTGTGTCCGCCTCTGCCGGACCCGGCCCTGTGCACTTTCTGGCCTTTTCCCAAGGTCAAAGTGACCGTGTGAGGGAAGCATTTTGAACTGATTCAGGACATTGAGCAGTTAGGTCAGTGCAACTGCAGACACTCACAGAAGAGGACTTTGGAACTGCTTTGGATAACAGCAAGAACAGCGGGAGAAGTGCACCAGAAGTGAGGGGAGCGGTGGCAGGGTGGCCAGCCCTGTAGTCTGGTTTTCCATCGCACCTTCTGTGACCTCAGATGTCCTCTGAGTCCCTCAGCTCTCATCCTCAGCTGTGACATGAAAACTGCTCTGTCATCACAAGGACAAGTAGAGTATTTAGGAGAGTTCGAGATTCCTCCCAGACACAGGCCCAAGCAAGGTCCTCCTCTGTCCCTTTTGCTTGTGCACTTGTTTGACCCCGGGTCCACAAGAGAAACCACAGTGGCAGGGGCAAAGAGCCAGCAAGCGCAGCTCTCTGGAGCTCAGCAGATCGCCAGGGAAGAAAGATGATCCCTTCCAAGAGGGGAGAGGCCAGAAGGAAATGAGATTCAAACAAGGAGTAGAGAGATGGCTTGCACCAGCCATTGTCATGGCCTCACTAAGTCACCAGAGTGCCCAGAAAACAAAGTTGTGGAGTTTGAAGATGTCAGACAACCCTAAAAGGTTCTTGGCACTCTTGATTTTAAAATTGAGCTGCCACCTGTCAGGCTCCCCAGAAGTGCACTTTGGATGTCTTTGCAGTCCTTGTTAGGGACAGGGGAGCAGCAGTAAGGGAATGACAAGGGAGCTTTGATGCTCTGTGGATTCCTGCGTGGCTGTTGACTGTCTCCTGTAAGAAAGGAGGCTTGGGGGTGAATGCCCTCAGCACAGCTCCCGCTGTTCTGTTTTCAGGTGCGGTCACTGTAAGAATCTGGCCCCCACCTGGGAGGAGCTCTCCAAGAAGGAATTCCCTGGCTTGGCAGAGGTCAAGATCGCCGAGGTTGACTGTACAGCGGAGCGGGATGTGTGCAGCAAGTACTCGGTGGGTGGCCCTGGTGGCAGTGGGCTGGGGTCCCCACGGGCTGGGAGTGGGCCGCACGGACACAGCAGAGCGCTGTCTGTGCCCTTTTAGTTGTGCTTCACTCTTGGCTTCAGCCTGAACTGCTGGCACAATCTTGGAGCCTAGCAGGGCTGTGGTTTGTGTTTGCTGCCCCAGTCCTGCGATCGAAGCCCAGGAGAGCTGGTGCACACATGTGCGGGCAGTCGAGCGGGAGCTCACTCATCCCAGCCCTTCCTGAGTCCCGGCCCCACCAGCTGTATCTTGTGTGCAACCTTGGAGTCGCATCAGATTAAGAGATGTAATAGATCCGTTTACTCATGAGTAGAAACAGTTGTGTTTTGTGCCTTAAAATAGATTTTTTTTAATTTTTTATTTGGCTCTGTCTCTACACAGCTCAGCCTTGTAGTGATCCTCTCCTGTTTCAGCCTCCCTAGTGCTGGGATTACAGATGTGCGGCATCATTCCTGGTTTTGGTGGCCAGCATGGCACACGTGGACTGGGGCCAGGCATCGAACCTGGTTCTTTGCACTTGTCAGGCGGGCGCTTAAACTACTGAGCTATCTCCCCAGCCTGTGCCTTAAAATTCTTAACATGAGAAAGGGCAGTGTGTCTATGGAGAAGAAGAAGGCATGGTCGGAGTGCATACCTCCAGGTCCCTGGTCTGAAGGTGTGTGCATTTAAAGATCAGGCGAAGTTACTGCAGTGACACTCACCTTCAGTGCAGTGTGGATAGGAAGTGAACACAATTCCCAAGGCTTTGCTTTCTGACCTGGTCCTTGTATCATTTAAATACACCTATAAAAATGAGCCCTGAGATGCCCTTGCCTCAACTGTCTATAAGGAATCCATGTGTGATTCAGACAGAGTTTTCAGCCTTTTGTTTCTTTTAAGGTCCGAGGCTACCCTACGTTACTGCTCTTCCGTGGTGGTAAAAAAGTGAGTGAGCACAGCGGCGGTAGAGACCTCGAGGCTTTACACCACTTCGTTCTGCGCCAGGCAAAAGATGAGCTATAGAGGCCCTGCTGGAGGTCACGTGTCCCGCAGCGCCGGCGTGTAGGGGGGACATCATGTGTGGCCGTGTTCCCCTGGCGTGGCTCACAGAACTAACTGCACTATGTTGGTAGTGACTTCTTTGTGTGTTTAAGCCAACACATGCTGCGGATTCTTGAGTTTTTCTAAGTCAAGTGTAATTCTTGGTCACTGTGCAAACTGAGTCTCTTCGGAGGGATCCATCCCTTTAACCTCCTTGATGAAATTAATGGTTTCCTTTGAAACTAAAATAGAGTCAAGGGAAATCAAATTGCTGGACAATGCTTGACTTCCAAGTGATTCTGCAAAAGCGTCATCCAAAAGCCTAGTTTTCTAACTGTCCTGGAGTCTTGGAAAGGTGGCCTGTAGCAGGACTGATGTCTCTGATCCGAAGGTCATAATTGACCATTAATGACATAGATGGTCTGTAGCTTGGAGCAGATTTCAAAACAAAAACCCACGCTCCAGAAGATCTGGATTTTCGATTGGCTCTTCTTAGCGTGAGTGGCCAGCCGTAAGGAAAGCAGTGGCTGCTGAGGCCTGCCTCGTGGGGGCACTTGTCACGTTGGCTGCTGTCAGAGAATCCTGCTGCCTGGTGCTCACAGGGCAAGATTTCATTAGTCCCTAGCATGAGCGTGCAGCCCACGTCCGTGTGCTCATTAAGATCCGATGTCTTCCCTAGAATGGTGGCTGGTCCTGACATTCCCTCAGTGCGCGACAGATTGTGGTTGCATGTGCTGCCTGGGTGGTGGGACCAGCCCAGTCTCGGCCTGGCATTCCAGGGACCTGCAGCCCCTCGGAACATTCTCATCTTGCTTCTCAGTAGTCTTTTTAGCAGCTTTCTGTATGTTGTCTGCCTTCCACGAGGTCAACCTTATAATGTATGAACAGTGGGCTTCATTGGACATCAACACCAAATACTGAAGCTGGCAGGGCTGTGCGGGTATTCACGCCATCCTGGTTACTAGCAGTTTTCACCGTGCCCTCGGACACAAGCACCTGTAGGACCAAGACGCGTATCTATGTTCTCTATCATCGAGTTGCTTACTGTGAAACCAGTCCGTGGCCAGTGCCTCCCCCTCCCTCCCAGGACACTGGGCATGTGCAGCTGGTAGTAGGAAACTCATAAACGAGACTGAGTCTGCTGTCTGTGGCAGCGGGTAACAAAGTGTCTCCTAGCCTCTGCCTTAAAGGACACCTTTATTAATCATGTGCGGTTCACAGGCAAGCAGTGAAAAAGCCCAGCTCTCCCGGAAGGCCAGTGCTCTGGTGGCTTCAGCTTGCATCATGGGTCTTGCTTTCAGATCAAGGTGGTACGACTTGTTTACACTATACTTTCTAAATAAACCTTTAAAAAAAAAAGAGTCTGGTCTTTCCTTAAATGTTAGAGCAAAACAGTAAGCAGACAATAAATTAGTTTCTATTTACAAAAAAAAAAGCTGTAAGTACAAACACTTATAGATTATAAATGTATTATTTAATCAGTTTAGTATGAATTGGTTTCCCAGTACATGATTGTGAACAAGGCATTTTAGAAATATTCTAAGATTTAATCTGGATCTTCGTTTTCTATGAGAGAACATTGTGATTTCAGTCCATAAACAGCACGGTCACTTCTGGGAACCTGCTCTTGGGGTGGGGCACCCTCCGCCCCAGGGGTGTCCCCCTGTGGGCCCTTGTTGTGCTGCGCTGGATGCTGGACAGTAGATGGCAGTGACCACGCTAATTAGTGGCTGAAGTACCAGAGCCAGTGCTGCAGAGGGTAACAAGCCCTGCGGAGGGCCCGTGGGTGAATGCGGGCCGCATTCAGTTGGGATGTGGCTAAAGTGACGGCTCTGCGCATCCCGGGCCCCCTGTGTGGCCTCAAAGTCATGGCTCTACTTTTAGTTATAGCAAAAAGGGGTGGGAGATGGAGGTGTGGAAAGGAAGTTTTTGTTTTGACTGAAATTAAGTACTTTTCACATGAACGAAACTAGCGTGAACATGTAATAGATGAGACAGAAGGCACCTGGGCAGAGGCCCGTTGGGGTCCAGGCTGCTGATCCTGTAAGAGCTCATGGCCCTGGGAATAGAGGCCCCCTCCAATCTCTGAAACCTGCTATTACAGGTACTACACAAGCAGCTGGTGCTTTCTCCAGGAATGCTTCCACTCTTCCAAGAGTAGTTTTCCTACTTCTTCACTAGCAACACAAACGGCTAGATCTAAAGCTGAGGCTAATCTGGGGGGCAGAGGGGCCTCCGAACTCTGTTTCTGCGGTTCCCAGACCTCACAGCCCAACTGTACTCCCTACAGACCAGCAGCCCGCATATGTATGGAGCGAGCACGCCATTAGCTAGGTAGGTCCTTTGGAAGTCCTCACGCAGCTCTGGAGGCGCCAGCGTAAGACGCTTTCCAAGTCTTCTCCCACGTCTGCTGTGCCGCTTCATTTTAGGGTTTCATTTTTTTAAGGCAGGCGTAATCCTGGACTCCACAGTGTACTGTATGTTCCCAGCAACTGGTTTCGAGTTAATGGCATCCACAAGCTCTCACCACCATATTCCTGTATTTTTTCAAGATGACATTGGAGTTGTCATCAAAGTAAAGAACGGAGATGGCATTTAGTTTAGTTGGTGCACAGCAGGGCTTGGGGACGTACTCAGGATTCATAAGGTGGACCTGTGCCAGAAGGGAAGCATACTGTCAGGAATGAGCACACCTGGCATGGGCTTTGTCCCGCTTACACAGTAAAAATCTGAGGGCTCACCAGGGTCTGCACGATGGCGTGGTTGGTGGCATTCATGTGCGCATTGAGTGGGAAGGAGCATTCTCCATCACAGTAGTTGGCAGCGTAGCCCTTGGGCGCAATGATCCAGTCCTTGATTTCAAAGCAAAAGGGAAAGATGAACACACACGCTCCCACACCATCTGTGCCCAACCCAGGAGAAAGCAGTGTGCGTGCAGAGAGGTTAGGAGACAGATGGGGAGGGTTGGGCATTTGTCCAACCCCACATGGAAGGGGCTAAAGTTGGGGTATGAACCTGGCAGGCCCACATGGCCCTGGCTGCTGCCTGCAGCTAGGCCTGTAACGTCACAGATGCTGTCTTGAAGGGCAGGTGCCCAGAGACTTCCAGTGGACTACATCACTGTTCCTCAGCAATGCGCTTAGCAGACCTGACCTACAGGACAGCCCAGCCGGGTGGCATGGGACACTGAAGGGTCCTCTCCCCTCATGATCCCAGCATGGTAAGAGAGGGCTGGACCATGATTGTCAGCCCACAAAGATTAATGTTCAAAATTCAGAAGGCAGTTTCTACCTTTACACCATCATAAAGTTGAAAACGCCTAAGCCTTTGTAAGCCAGGCATTGTCTGTAACGGGACCCACAAGCCCCTCTTGAGGAGCCCCGAGTGCTGGCACAGAATAGCGCCTGCACATTGAAGTGCGCACTCACTGCCTGTGGCTACATTTCTTTGCCTACAAACAAGTGGTGGCCCTCAGCCACGGGCAAAACCGTCACACTCTCTTTTGGCTGCTTTGGGTGGGCTAATTCATAGATATTCAAGAAGTTAACAGTTAGATTACTTTTTCCAACCCTGTTTCAAAACAACAGTTGTTGAAAGAGGGCCAGCCAGATAGCTCAGTGGACTTCAGGGACTGGGGTTTGATCCCCAGTGTGCTGTGCCAGCCCTGCGCCTGGGCGTGGTGAGCCAGTGACTGAGACTGGGCGTGGTGGCTCAGCCCTGTAATCCCAGTGCTTGGGAGGCTGAAACCAGGATCACTATGAGTCTGATCTGTGTAGTGAGACTCTGTAGACCCTATACTAAATATATTTTTTTAAAAATTGCTGAAATGACCCAGTAAATATATGTTGGGTGGGCTCTGAAAGGAGGCCAGAGCACTGGGGAATGTGGGCACCAATTTGAGGTCTCTCGGGGCTTGGGGACCCCATAAAAGTGCCTCACTGTCAAGTGACTAAAGGCTCCTGGGACTTCTGCAACCTGAACTGTCAGCCCTGAAGCTCGGGCCCTGGATGACCGCTGTCAACCACCATCCAGGTAAGAAGGAGCTGCTGGGAAACACCTTCCCCCTCATTGTCCTGAGAACTCACCTGCCACCCCAGGTCTTGGAAACTCACATAAAGCTCATGCTTCCGGCAGGCTGTTTTTAATTCACTGCTGTTATAATCTGTCAGAAGAGATCAAAAGATGTACACATGAACTCATTCCTTCCTTCATGTAAAACTGGCCTGGAGTAGCTATCATATGTCAGGTGCTATAGTGGGCTCAACACAGTTGTGAAAAAGACCCCTGTCCAACACACAGCAACTCCTGTGGGGGGAGGGAGATCCCCAATTTGCATGAACGCTCTCCATACCCCGCTCTGCCCACTCTGAGGTCACTCCCGAGGAGTGAAGGTCTTCAAGCAAATAGATCTGTGTTGCGTACCTCACAAAGCCAGTAGAGGACTGTGCAGAGGTGTCTACTGGATTTGGAAGGTAACACGTCATCAACAGGTGGTTGTACCCGATGGGGTTTACTGTCCTGCTGAGCCAGGAGAGCATCCTGAAGGATGTTATGAGTGGAACTCAACTGGAAGCCCCAGAAATGGGGCAGAGAGGGACACCACGGGGACCAGGACCTCCTGATTTGTGCTGTACCTCACCGCCAGGAGCAGTCCTTTGATTGCCCTAAAGCAACGCCAAAGCCACTTCCACTTAAGAATGAACTGAAGATTATGTGCAGCAGGGCATGAGACCCACGCTGGTGTGAGACACGCACACAAGTCACTTAGATACCGCTCTGGACAGAAATGCAGTGGACCAGTTTCATAGGTAATGCCACTGGGCTTCAGAGAGAGGACAATTCAGGGTGGGCAGGACAGGAAAAGGCAGTAGTTCTGCTGGAATGGACTGGAGGATATGCAAGGAAGAGACGAAGTTGAAAGCATGAATCAGCTACAGTCAGCCACAGTGATTCAGACTTTCTACCAGAGGCCCAAAGTGAGGCTCTGAAGGGGATGTACTTAGAGCTGTGATTCGAAAGAACTCACTGATCTTGTGGCTGTGACTGAATTCTGTCTAAGGAGGGCAGAGAAGAGTCAGAGGAAAGAGAAGGATGGAGACAAAGTTCTTCCTGACAGAAACACTGGTGATACAGAGCCCAGGCCATGCACGTGCCACCTCAGCCTTGTCAGCTGCAGAAGCCAGTGAGTTAGCCACTTGTCAGGGGTTGTTGGAACTGGATTTTCATACTTGCACTCCTGGGCTTTTGATCCTGAGTCAGAAGAGTGAGTTTGTCAATTCTATGCTTCCTAAGAGGCAAAGAGACAAAGAGAACCAACTCAGGCCAGTACCTCATACTGGGAAGACACGCCAACTCTCCGAGGCAGCTGCCAAGTTCTAAATGTATTCGTTCTCCTCACCCGCCTATCTCACCTCAGAGACCTCCCGGAAGACAGACAGCGGAGGTAGAACCACACCGGAGGAAATGTGAACAGTGCAAAGTACTGGGGGCTCTTTCAGGCCCGACCACCCTCACAGGACAAGAAGAAAACCTCGTACTGGATGTAACAAAAGGTATCTGCCACAGAAAGGAATTTTCTCATGAGGATTGCTGGGGTGCAGCACAGGGGAGACACAGGGCTCCGGGGACTGCATGCAGGTATAGTCTCTGGACAAGGCTTAAGAAGGAAGATGTTGGGCTGGCGAGATGGCTCAGTGGTCTAAAGCACCTACTTGGAACAAGCTTGGCAAAG
>NDGM010302638.1:0-10517 GCA_002564305.1 Octomys mimax | reverse complement strand
CAGCACCACATGCCAGCCAGCCCCGCCCCCTGGTGGGCTGAGCTGGCTACACACACACAAAATAAATAAATTAATTAATAAACAAACAAATAAAATTAAAAAAAAAAAAAAAAAGGGAGTGTGGGCCAAGCAGGCGCTTAGTCCACTGAACTATCTCGCTGCCCCCCCCCACCATTTTTTCCCCCTCTGATATAGTTTTTTTTGTTTCTGTTTTCCAAGTACTGGGGAATTCACACTGAATTACTCCTCCTGTTTTGTTTTGAGACATAAATCATCCAGTTTGGAGTTGATTTTATAATCCTTCTGCCTCAGCCTCCCAGACTGCTGGGATGACAGATGTGAACCATCATGCCTGCCTCCACAGGTGACATATTCTCTAGTCCACCACATGCGTCCCCATCGGGCACAGGTCCTCAGAATCCTTCCGCGATTCAGCCCGGTTCCCAGGCTGCCCCTGGGCCACCCACCCACTCACCCTGACCGGGAAGCTGCATGTGCCCTTGCGCACGGCGTCCTCATCCGCCTGCCACTGGTGTGGGCGCGATGCCTCAGGCACATAGGCCGGTTTCCTCCGCCGCAGGCTCTGTCGTAGCTTGTTCATGGTGCCCGCCCCGTCTAGTGACAAAGGACAGCAGTGCCAGTCAAGTCAGGACTAGAGATCGGATGGTTTGGGGCTCAAGGAGTATAGAGTTGGATAGTATATCCAGAACGAGGTTCCGGAAAGAAGCAGGGAGGTGGGGGTGGGGGTGGGTCATTGGTCTGGGTACCTGGCTTTTGGGGGACGCGGGCAAGCACAACATCGGGGATTCAGGAACAAGGGGTTAGGGGCAGAGTAGAGGAGGTCATGGGACGAATGCTTTAGGGATGAAGAAACTGGAGCTATGAACGACAGGAACCAAGAGCATCCAAAGGCTTGGAAGTCAAGATGTGGGAGGGCACAGGCCTCAAGGGCAGGAAGTCAGGGTCACAAGGTGAGTGACGGCTTCCGGGTATGAGGGTCCCAGTGCAGATGCTTGCTATCTTCCTGCCTCAGCCTTCCAGAGTGATGGGCTCATTTACTGTTCCTTTTTCCCCCTGGAACCAGGACTCAAACTCAGGACCTTTCCCCTGACCCATTTACTATTCTTGATGACTACTGTCTGAGAAGGTGATAGCCACAAGACCCTGCCTGGGCTGCGTGGTGGTGCACACCTGTAATCCCAGCACTCTAGAGGCTGAGACAGAAGGATCGTTGGGAGTTCGAGACCAGCCTGGGCTACAAAATGAGCTTAAGGCCAGCCTGAGCTGCATAGAGAGACCCTGTCTCAAAAAGACAAGACAAAACAGAAAACCCTACAACAGGGTAGCTGTTGGTGGGACTGTATGGCTGTGGCTGTTGTTTGTGAAGCTGAGTCTATGTCAGCGTCCGTGGCTGTCATTGTAGACAGTGAGGCTGGGAGTGCTGGCTCTAGTCTGTATGCAGTGTTCCACCGAGGAGGGTACACGAGAACTTGACGCTGCAGTCTTTGAAACTGTGTTCTCGGTGTTATTTGTGGCGGCATAACTTGTCTGTAGAGCGCTAAGTATTTTTTGTGTGACAGTGCAAAAGTGTAGCGTTTTTGGAGAGCCCAAGCCCATGGTTATTGCTTGTAACCAAGACTGTACACAAAACTATAGCTAGTGTCTGTAGAAGTATTGGTTTGTGTGTGTTGTCTGGGGAAACACCCGTGTGTACTTCTTGAGTGTGTGCATCCGACCTGTGCCTGGCTGTGTGAGAACCTGTATGCTGTCTGGGAATATGTGTGCAGATCCATCCTACTGGTGTAAAGGAACAAGTACTTAGCACATCTTGAAGTGTGGCTGTCACCGCACTGACAAGTGTGTGAGGCTCTGAAAGATCGTCACCTGAGTGCGTCTAACTATGTCTATGGATGGGTGAGGGTCTGGGCATGTGAGCCTGGGACAGTATGCTCCTGTGAGACCCACAGTCATAGTGAGTGCGAGGATGTTGATGTACGTGGATGGGGAGATCTTGATGGTTATGAGTGTGTATTTGAGGGTGCCACTCATCAATGCAGTTAAGCTGGTGTGAAGGGACAGTTCTGATTCTCCCCAAGGCCCTACCTACTCCCAAGCTGGTCACTCACCTGACTCCGTCCTGAAAGTTTCAGGGGGCCCCAGGGCCCCACAGGGGGCTGGGGGCAAATGCTGCTCAGGCCTTCTGGGTCCGCCCTGCCCAAAGAAGGAAGGAAAAAGTGAGAGGTTTGGGGTGGAGTTCAGTCCCCTACTCACCCCTCACTCCCCACCTTGGACTTCAGCCAACCCCCTCCATTTCAGACTCCTTGGTGAGAGCCCTGGTTGTCATAGCAGCTGTTACCAGGGAGACCAACCATCTTGTTCTAAGGGCCCAGGATGGAGTAGGTGTGTTTGGGGGGTAGGCATTGCTAGAGATGTGCTGGCCTCAGGAGGCCCTTAATACCCAAGGGGACAATGTGAGGAGAGTGGCTCTGCTGTCCATCCCTGCCCAGGACTACGCACAGACATATACTCTACATGCGAAGCCAGTGCATGTCCACGCTTGCTGTAGCAGCACACACATAGTTACGTACAGATGCATAACTTGAGGTCACACAGATGCAGACACAGTCATGGCTGCCATTGTAAACATTGGGCCACATACATGTCCATGTTCACAGACACACATAGTTCTACCACAGACTTTTGTCCATGCATCTGTTGAGTGCCCCAGCCTGGCTAGGCTTCACCACAGACACCTGGTCAGCCAGTGACTGATATCTGGTCCTTCTTATCAGCCAAGTACAAAGTGCTTGGCTCAGGCACAACCGCAAGGGCTACATATACAACCACACCCAGTGACAGTTCTGTTTCCACAGGTGGCCATCCAAGGGGCCCACATTACAGCCCCTTCCCCCAATGGAATCACATCCAGTCTGAGTTCACCCATTTGGCCACCTGTAAGCACCCATTCACACACTGACACAATCATAGCTACACACACTTGTCACAGGTGCCTACTGTGCTGTACACTGACATCTGGATACACAGAAGTGGACTGACACACATTTGGCCCCTCAAAGCCCACACAGCCACTGCTGCACACTGACACACAACCTCAGCTGTATCCACTTCACCAACACACCTTGTGCAGTCACACATCCAGTGTGAGCTGCTCACATTTGGTCACCATTTCTGTTACATAGTCAGTGTTCTGGGATGCACAACCACACACAGAGATCCTGAGGGCCTTGGCCCAGGCGTGAAAAACAGGCATAGACATGCATGGCTCGGCATGCAACCACCCAGAGACAAACAGCCCCAAGCATGGCCACCCTCAGACACAGCCACACACGTTCCAGAAATGATCGTGTATGCATAGCCAAGAGCATCAGTGTCCACATTACCCAGCCATCTGTCACAACCAGTGTCCCATCCACAGCTGTACCATGCCACACAACATCACAAACACACAGTCTTTCTTCTTGCAGACACACAAGTCACATCACCAAGTATGTGTGGTCCCAGGGGGACAGTCACAGCCCCACCTATACACCTACTATCTCACACACAGTAAGAGTCAGTAGTATAAACAGAAATGTGGTGACCTGGACAGAGCATTTATAGCTGCTTTACGCAGAAGACAGGGTCCCCAGCAGAGCCACGTGCACCATCGGGGCCATCCCAAGATCCTAACACAAGTGGGCTAGTGCACACACTCAGAGACGAATGCACAACCATGCACAGGAAAATCGCCACAGACACATGTACACACACACAGAGGTGCCTAGACACATCCATAACCTGAGTCACACACAATAATCCTTCAGAAGAGCCAAGGTTGCAGGCACAAGTCAAATACACAGCACCCACACACACACAACGCAAGTGCATAACCCAAGTCACACAAACAGAGCTGTAAGTACACGGTCACTCAGAATTACACAGCTAGACATCATTTATACAACCCCAGTCACACACATGGAGCTGGGGATACACAACAACTGCCACACACACTGCCATCAGGCATTTCCAGTCACACAGGCACAAACTGACTTCAGATACAGTGGCTGTAACATACCCAGAGTTGCACAGTACTGTGTCACACACATATATAAAATCAACTTAGACACAGCATTCGCAGTCCCTGGGAGCATCACACATGGATGCGGAGCCATCAACACAACCCCACTTACATACAGCCACAACTCCACCCATCCCTTCAGTCAGTCACGTACATGCCCATCTCTAGACTCAGCACATACTCCATCACATACCAAGGCACACAAACACAGGGTCACAAAAGACATAACCCTAGACAAAGTCACACAATCACAACTATGCACCTGCCCAAATACCGACAGACTAAAAAGTGGAAGGTTTACACAGTGTGCAGTTGTCATGCACACACACACTGCCACACAAATACTGGGATCATACAGACACCACCACAACAGCCAAGCACACAAATATACAACACAGTATTCCTCCTAGTCTCCAGCTGCAGTACATGTGTACACACAACCAGTCACACAAACATGGGGTCACATTCCTAGCCACCTCCCTGTCTTTTGCTTCCCACCCTTCTCTCTAGGTACCACACACAAAGCCGCCCCGTCACCAACACAGATGCTGCAGACTGACAGGGTTGCACTGGGTCCCTGGGGAGCTGCCCCCAGTCCAGCCTGAATCCTGGAGCCTGGGGGGCCAGGTCGGGTAGGGAAGGCTGTGCATTGTCTATGGGTAGGTCCTCTCTTGGACAGCTGGGCAGCCAGCCCAAGGGACAAAGGAGGTGGCCCAGAGGACCTGTGCCCTGAGACCCATGACCAAGGGAAGAGGAGGGCTCCTAAAATTCTCCTCATTTTATTCAGTGGAATGGGGTGGGGTCCCAGGCACGGGGAACCTTGTTTGGAGAAGGAGATGTGCTTGGGACACCGCCCAGGGACTGGAAAAAGGCTATGCCCATGACGTCTCTGAGGCCTAGAGGCAAGCAGTGCTTGGAGTCCCTCCAGGCCTAGGTTTGGAGGGGAAGCTGAGCTGTACAGAGGGACCCCATGCTCAAGACCCTGCCTAGGGGGGGTTGTTGTGCTCAGAGATTTCCCCCACTCCCCCATGCCCCGGTCGGGAGGGACAGGGATTGTGTCTGGAACCGCCTCCAGGAGGCCTTGGCTTCATATGGGGTCTGTATCTCGCATCTGGTCCCCAAAATTCTGCTTGGGAGTTGTACCTAGAATCTCTGTACCCCTGTTCTTGATGGGTGAGGGGGTGTCTTGCGCCCAGGATCCCTGTGTCCAGGCGCTTGGCAAGAGATGACCTATGCCCGAGATCCCCGTCTCCCGGTTTTGGCTCATTGGGGACCTGTTCTTGGACCCCCACCCGGGACCACCCTCTTCAGCATTGGCAGCCTCTCTTCATCCGGGAGCCGCCGCCGCCTCCCACCCTTCGCCACATCAGCAGCGGCGCCGCCCCCCACCCTGAGCCCCCTCTCCCGCCCTTCTCACGCTGGCCGCCGCGCTGCGGGACATTCAGGGCCCGGGCGCCCCCGCCTCCCGCGGCCCAGTTGGGCCCGGCTTCCTGGGTGCTGCTGCTCTTGCTGCGGCAGAGACGGCG
Source organism: Octomys mimax (assembly GCA_002564305.1). Classification (NCBI taxonomy): domain Eukaryota; kingdom Metazoa; phylum Chordata; class Mammalia; order Rodentia; family Octodontidae; genus Octomys; species Octomys mimax. Next base: position 4,913 of record NDGM010302638.1, on the reverse strand, counting down.
GCAAATCGGTCTGACGCGGGCCGGGCCGAGGCCGGGGGATGGTGCGGGATGCACGCGTCCCAGCCAGCTCCGCTTGCTGGAGGATTCCGTTCCGGGGGCGGGGGAGCGTCCCTCCCGCCTCGGTCCCGCCCATTGGCCCGCCGCCTGCTGCATATGCAAAAAGATCCGCCTTTTTCAACCCACAGGCCACGCCCACACACAAAACATAGCTCCGCCTTCTCCGGCGCGGCCACCGCCCCGCCCTGCCCACTGCCTGGGCCTTGGGCAAGCGTGCGGTTAGCTTAGCCGATTTCTTCCCGTAGGTTCGTTGCGGTGCGGTCTCAGTTGTCTTTTGTGACCCCTGACCTCAGATCCCCTTCAGTTCCGGAAGAACTGCATTAAGAGGCGCCTTGCAGGTCCTCGTCCCCAGATCTCTTTGCTAACCCCACGGCCGGGCGGGGGCGGGCAGAAGCAGTGACGAGGCACTTTTTGCAAGGAAGGGGAGGGGGAGTGAACAGACCCCGACCAGGAACTGGATCTGATCAGCATGGGGGCCCGGGCCGGGCCCGGAGCACTGGGCTGGGACCGAGGCAGATTTCTGGCCGCTGCTGCGCCCCCACCCCCTCACCCAGTCCAATGGGTCTGGCAGAGCAGCTGGCAGGGGCATCAGGATCCATTAGCAAAGGCAAGGTGCCTGGGAGGATGGGGAAGGCGCCCAATACCGGGAGGCCGAGTGTGTGTGGTGGGGGGCGCTTCTCAGCTGCCACAGCCTTTCGAGCAGGTGGTCAGCACGTGGGGCTGGGGGAGGAGGATCCCGGCAACAGATGGCCCAGGCAGGGCTGGGACTATCAGACTAGGGGGCTGGGGGAGGGGCGACCATCTGCACCTGGCCACCCAGGAGCTCCTCCCCCTCAGCGCAGAGAAAAAGAGCTGGGGAAGGGGAGGGTCGCTTTTATTCCAGAGGGAAGGTTCAATCCCCACTCCCACTCCAATACACAGAGTCTGGGCCGGAGACAAGGCAGCTGGTGGAAAAGTAAGGGATGCAAAGGTGAGGCTGCATCACCAACCATCTCTTTTCCTTTTCACCACCAGATCCTGGGAGAACAGAGGAAGAGGTGAGTCAAAGGCTCCCTCCAATGTTGTCAGATATCAGTTGCCCAGTTTCCTGGGTTGGAGTTCCTGGATGCCCACTTTGTAGTGGGAGGAGCTGTGAATTGGGGTACACTAGCCCCAAGGTTCCTGAGATCCTGGGCCAAGGAGGGGAGCTAGGCAAGACCAAGAAGCCTGGTGGTAGTGGGGAGTCCCCAGGCCAGGACTGGGAAGTATAGGAGGTATCGCAGCAGGGGATAGCCTGCTATGGAGCTGGAATCCCTAAATGGAGGCTGTCAAAGGGTCCACGGGGAGGTTCTCCGGTCAGGAGGCTGCGGGCAAAGGTTGTGCCTGGCGACTGGCCCAGTATCGGTGGTAGGTGTCCTGGAAGAGGTCCCGGCAGGCAATGTGGGCATGGAGTCGGGCACAGGCCAGGAAGGCCCCTGCTAGCTTGCGGTGCAGGGCATAGGTCTCTTGAGGTGGAGGGCGCAGCCGGTGCTGCAGCAGCACTGGGATGAGGTTCTGTATGCGACGGGCAGTGTCCCCTGCCCCAAAGTCATAGGGACCAGGGGCAGCAAAAGGCTCCCCCAGGATCATCACTGCCTCCACATGGGCATCGGAGAAAGCCTAGGGATGGGAACAGCAGACATGCCGAGATGGACGTAGTGCCCTCCACTTGTCCCAGAAGAGACAAGCAGTCCTCAGCTTCTTGCAGCCTTGAGTATAAACACAAGGACTCCCTCTATCTACCCTTTCCAGAGCTCTTGGCACACAGTGGCTCCCTCTTACCCCCAACCCCATGAGCCCTAGCTTCCTCTCAGAGCCTCCTGAACAAGCAGCCTCCTCTCCCTAATGGGATCCTCAGTGCCCATTAGCAGCAACCCCTCTAGAAGACACGAGTAGTGTCTGTTCTCCCGTTTCTGGAATACTCAGGCAGTCAGGCCCACTGCTCCCCCTCTTCCCAGGATATGCATCCCCCACAGCCTCTGTTCTCCCCAGTAGAGACAAGCCCCATCCCCTACTCCCTCCCCAGTTTCTTAGTAGAGGCTGGCAGCTCCCCAGTCTGCTACCTTCCCAGTGTCACCCAACCTTGGTTTCAAAGCCTGTGAGGAATTTAAGATCCCGGGACTTCTGCAGGACACAGTTTCTGTCTCCATCAGCTGCAGCCTTCACCACCTGGAGAGATGGGGTGGGGCAGGGGACGATGGCCAATCAGGGATCAAGCAGGGGTTTCTGGATGAAAAGAACTTCCTGGACCAACTGGGATCCACCTGTTTTCCTGTAGCTGGGCATACTTTCTCTTGCCTAGGAGCTTTTCCCTTCATCTGGGTGTGTATCCCTCAAGACTGTCCTACAGCTTCAGGTAGAGGCGGTCAGGGGCACTGCCCACCTGGTTGGAATGCAGAGTTGTGTGGAAGGAAGCCACCGCGGTGATATGCATAGAGGAAACTGAGGGTGAAGGCTGCTGAAGGGCCCAAGCATAGCTGGACAGGGCTGTGACCATGCCCTAGAGCCGCGTGTGCCCTTGGTGAGCCTTACCCTAGCAAATCAGTGTGCAGAGCTGAGCACTTCAGCCACACCCCTAGCCTGGCCCTATCCCCAGCTCTGCTGCTGGCTGGCGGTGGCAAGACAAGGCCTGGACTAGACAGGCTGCTTTGCTCCTGAGCCTCTGCTTTCCTTCTCATTTGAGAAATGGGGTTGGTGAAAGTCTCTCCCCCATGTGGTTGTTGTGAGGATAAGGAAGGTGGAACCTGCGGAGCATGCAGCACCTGCCCGCGGAGGAAAAAGTACCATCAATATGGACAGCATGAGCTACTCTTCTGACTGAGAGCTACATGTGCAGGTTCCCACTGCACTGAAGAGGAATGGGCTGCGTGGGGGCTGGAACTTGGTCTAGCCCTTACCTGCTGTGTGGCCCTTTCTTTGGCAAGGGAGAATACAGAATTAATCAGGCAGCTATGTTCTGTCTCAGCTCCCCTGTCCATGCCTGTCTGGCCATCTGTCAGGCCTTGATCCTTAGGGGCTCATGTGACATGGCTTTTTAACACTGGAAAAGGCCAAGCAGGGTGTTCCAGCTATCCACACAGGTCTCGGCTTTGTGTCCCGGATGGGCTGCCCAGACGGCACTGAAGGATGCTGTGTGTGAGGATGGAAGGTACCAGCTCCTCCTCCTCCCCCATCTCAGGGTGGCGCCATCAGTTCTTAGGGCAGAGCTCAGGGCCTTGTTTGGGACTCTTCCCTCTCTCAGTTCCCAGCTCTCAACTGTCCAGCGGGCTTCCCTCCTGGCTCCCTGCTCTGTCCCTTGCAGAGCCTCCCTGGGTTCACCACCTCTTGTCTTAGAGATCACCTGCTATCCAGAAGGGGTTTTCTAATTCTCACTAAGTCCCTCCCTTGCTAGAGTCCTTTCCACAGTTCCTCAGGGGATGGGGATAAAATACCAGCTGCACAGCATTCTAAGGGCCTCAGAGTGATTTGGCTCCACGCAGACACCCTGCCTGCCCAGTCTGAACTCGGATTTCCTTTTGGTTCTGGAGGGCCCTGCCTCAGGCAGTGCTGACATCCTCTGGAGCCTGTGGGAGATGCAGCCTGTTTCAGGCCTAACTCCAGGCAAGAACCTGCATTTTCCGGCACTGCTAGGGCTTCCCATGCACATTAAAGTTTAAAAGCTCTGTGCTAATAGGACTGTCCCTTGTTACCACTTGACCTTTGTATGCATTTATCTGGAATACCCTTCTGGCCTCCTCCTGATTGGCCGTCTTCATCCCTCAGGTCTCAACCCCATGTCTCCTCCTCCGGGAAGTCTGTCCTGACTGCCCAGCCTGGGTCAGCCCTCTGCACTCTCACGCGCCCCTGCCCTCCCCCCATCCCAGCTGTGACCCCTCCAGGTCTGTACTGTCTTGTCCTGACACAGGACTGTGCACTCTATGATACAGTATGGACTTGAGTTGAGCCCAGGTCACTGTGTATTCCCTGCATTGTCCAAAATAGGGCTGGGCACAGAGATGGTGTCACTGAATGCTTGAGCTGATGGTTCTATGATTAGAAGACCCAGGCTGAACAGGAAATGGTGGCACATACTACCATTCTTAGAGCCCGAGGTGGGAAGACTACAGGCTTAAACCCAGCCTGGGCAACTTCGTGGGACTGTCTCAAAAATAAAAAAGGCTGGGCATGTAGCTCAGTGTGAACGCCCTGAGCTCAGTCTCCAATACCACAAAACAAACACCACCAATAAGAAAAGCCGGCGCGGGGTGGGGGGGGAGCGGCATGGAGATGGCTCAGTAGAATAAGCGTTTCCCTGGTAAGCAAAGCACAAGGGTCTGAGTTCAATCCCTGGTTCCGCCAAAAGAAAAGCCAAGCCCTGGGCCAAGGGTATAGCCTGAACCAATCACTGAGGTGAGGTTCTCTGGGACACACTGACCCCAATGAGTAGGAGGCAAGCGAAGCAGGAAGGAAGCACTTGCTGAAACCAGGGCTTCCGGTGGGCCGCAGGCTGCACATCGCAGCCCTCGACCTGATGGCTCTCATGGATTCTGGACCTGGACTACCCAACTGTGACTCCCAGGTCTGCTGGGATCTTGGCCAACCTCTCTAAGCCTCAGTCATCTTGTGTGTAAAGTGGGGCTACAAGCCAAGTGTGGCGGTGCACGCCTGTAATTCCAGCATTTGGGAGACTGAAGCAAGAGGATCACTGTGAATTTGAGACCAGCCTGGGCTACGTAGTGAGTTCAAAATTAGCCTGAACTATATAATGAGACCCTATCTCAAAAAATGAAGAGGGTTGGGGAGATAGCTCAGTAGAATAAGCGCTTGCCTGGCAAGTGCAAGAGCCTGAGTTCAATCCC
>NDGM010302597.1:0-13971 GCA_002564305.1 Octomys mimax | reverse complement strand
TGGGAGCAGCAGAGCCAGGATTTGAAGTCAGGTCCTGCAGCTCTGAGGCCATACTGTGCAGTGGCTCAGGGTAGGCAAAGGGCAGGGAGAGGGTGCAGGGCTCACCTCCAGGTACAGGTCCAGGCCCAGGTTTGTGAACTCATATTGCAGGAAGACACGGAAGTTCATGTTCTCCACAGAGTGCACCACAATGTTGATGAACTGCATGCAGGCCACCTGGGGCCAGGACACAGCAGCTGGTCCTCGGGCCAGGGCCCTCAGTGCCTCTCCATTGCATCAGTTTTGCCTCCCATCAATACAGCCCAGCCCGTCTGCCATCAGCCCAGTGCCCCCAGCTCACCATAAAGTCAATGTTGCTGTCCTCACTGCGGAAATACTCCATCAGCTTCTCAAAGCGATGCTGTTCCCCACACACCTACAGGAGGGGACGACGCTCAGAGGACCCAGGACATCCTCATGAGCTTCCACGCAGTGGCCACCCCTGTGCCTGCATAGGCTACTGCGCGGTCACAGGTCAGCGCACATTGCTCTTCCCCGCACCGCACTCCCCAGCCCCTCTCCCAAACCCCGTACTCAGGTCTCCGCTACACTGCTGCTTCAGGGCCCTTGCCCTCACAGCCCCAGCCTGGCCCCTGCCTTTCTGGAAACTACTCAGATCTCACCTCCTCAGTGAGCCCTGCACTAACCACCCTGCAACTGGCTGCCCCTCACGCATCCTCTTCTTTCCCCCGTTACTTTCTCATTTCCTATATGATCTTTCTTTCCTGCCATGCTGTCTAATGCACAGCAGCTCTTGGCAAAGCTCACTAAAGCAATGAGTGTGCCCAGCCTCTGCCACCCCATCCTTGCCTTTGGCCAGTTTGGCTTGGCCCATATGGAACTCCCCACCCCTGTCCTCTGGACGGGGCAGGACCAGGAGTTGTACCTCCTTGAAGTTGTCAAAGGCCGCAAGGATGATGTCGTGCCCTCCGCGCACCAGGCACACAGCCGCCAGGAGCTCCAGCACCAGAGCCTTCGTTCTGGGGACAGAGAGGCCAGGGAGCTAGAAACCAGCGGCACTACAGGGTGCAGCTGGCGCAGCACCTTGACGAGAAGGGCCACACAACCGAGGGCCTGGACCGTACCTGGGGCTCTTGTTGTTGAGGCTCAGCGTGATCTCGTTGACACAGGCAGGGTGGTTCATGACAAGGCTAAAGCCAGACTACGGACAGAGACAAGGTCAGAGGGACCCAGTATCCGGTGCCCAGCACCTGGAGCGCAGGTGAGCAGTGCCCTCACACAGGAAGTTCCTCCCATCCAGCCTCCACCAGACCCTCACCCCATTCTTCTTTAACTCTGATTTCCAAGCTAGTGCCAGGAGCTGTCAGGACTGGCAGAGAGCAAAGCCTGAGGCCACCCTTCCACCGCTCATCAACCCACAAGAAGGGCAGCCACCCAGCCAACCTGCCAGTGGCCTGGCTTCAGGTGGAAAATGGGGGCTGGGAGGGGCATCTGCCACCCACCTGGTAGTTCATGATGGCACGCAGACACATGATGCAGACATGGACATCATCTTTCTGGCTGACTATGCGGGAGCTGCGCAGTGCCTTCCTGCTGTGCGCCGGGGTCAGCCTGGACGGTCAGGGAGGGCACAGGGTCAGCCCTAGGCCCAGCCCTTGCATCTCAGCTGAGGATGGCCCACAGTGTATGGTGCCTTTCTTGCTGGTATGGGGGCTCCAGGGAGCAGCATCCCAGAGGCCCTGGCACCGGTCACAGCCTTGAAGACTGCCCAGCAGGGGCACCCACAGCCAGTGGGCCCAGGGGAAGGCCACTGGCCAGGTTCCTGAAGGTCCCTGCTCCACACTTCCTAGGAAGCAGCCTAGCCTCCTGTGCCTCACTTCTCTGTTTCCAACAAGAATGGCAAGAAGAACGCCTTCGTGCGAAGGTCACTGGGTTGAGCTGAGCAGTACCTAGCACCTAGGAAGTACTCAATGAGCACCTCAGTTATTCTTAGCTGAAAAAGGACTTGCTGTTTTTACTTTCTCCAAGTGTGCAGCCGTGGCTTACACACACCAGTTCCCTCAGCAGTTCTACCATGCTTCCAACAAACTGGGACTCCTGCCTCACGCCTGGCCTATACCTGCCACACAGCCCTCTCCCAGAGAAGCTCAGATGCCCCCTCCCCAGAGGATGTCCTTCCTTGCCTCCATTCAGTGGGCCATCCCAAATCCCCAGACCATGGCCACCTCCCTTCTCAGAGCCATCAGCCTGCTGTACTGAACTCTCCCCTCCCTAGACTGTGGCCCCCAGGCAAGGAGTACCTGCCTTGTATCTAATACAGGTAAATCAAAAAACATGAATAATAAGCCACATTGTAAGAGGCTGGGGCCTAACATGGAAGTTCGTACACACAAGCCAGGGCTGGATCTTGGGGTCCACAGAGCTCAAGGGCCACCTCCACTGCCTAGACCATCCACCCCAGCAGGGCCTGGAGTTCAGCTGAACACATCCAACCCACCACCCAGGAAGCCTGCTAGGCATGCACCTGCCCCCAGGTGGGCTACGTACCGGGGAGAAGGGGGGCACCTGGAGGCCGCATGGAAAAAAGGGGGGGTTAGGTGGGTACAGAGAAGCCACCCCATGCTCCTCCTTGCTCCAGGCCCTCCCCAGCGCCAGCCCAAAGACGCCCAAGCCCATCCGCCCTTGGCTCCATCCCACTGTTCTCCCCCACCGCGCCTCAGGGCCTCGTACTTGACGGTCAGGTGGCGACTCCTGGGTACAGAGGGGGGCAGCCCCTTGCTGAGGTCCTCCACTGACTGCTCCAGGGGCTTGCCCTTCTCAGAGTTCTTCTCCCCACTGTCTGCACTCTCCAGGTCATACCTGGAGATAGGACACAGGAAGCTCACGGGCCAGCACTGAAGGGACGGAGCCCTGATTCAGGAAGAGCTGTGATCTGGCACTGTCCCGCCCATTAGGGACAGGCTGGCACCAGGGGGCTGTGCCAGGCTGCACACCCAGAAGGGGCGTGCTGCCCTTCAGGGATCCCTGGATGTGGGCTGCAGGGAGCATGGGAGCTGAGGTGAGGGGCTTACGTGACGGAGCACTGGGCAAAGGCCAGATACTCAAGGAGCACGTCCAGACCACGGTTCTCCTCATTGAGGAACTCTTGCACCCATCTGTAGGACAAGGCACCCTGAGTCCAGAGGGGAGTTGGCAGAGGAAGCCACCAGCACAGCCCACCTCAGGGCCCCTGTGCCATGGAGCTAGCCTGCGGGACATGGCAGCCAGAGCATGCAGGGCAGAGGAGGGGGTGCCAGTGACCACAGCCTGGGGGACGTTGGAGCCTGCACTCACCCAATGTGGTTGGTCCTCAGGGAGGTCTCCAGCTCCCGAAGCACCTGCGTGGACTCCTGGCCACGCCTCCTAAACTGGGGAGGGAACAGGGAGCCTGTGGGCAGGGCCAGCCTCCACAGGCCCTCCAAATCCTAGGGCCACAGCCAGCATCCTCACTCCCACAGGTGGCCTTTCACGCCCCTACTCCCTCTCACCCTCCACACACACACCCACACACCCAACTGGATGCCAGTGGCATGTGCTCCAGGGCACGGCATCTACACACAGACAGGGAGGACACAAACACACACCATGTAGACACATGGGGTGCACACACATGCACACAGACATCCCAGGCCCACACACACTTAACATTCATAAACAGGCACACAGAGCACACACGTATTCGTGGATATAGATGCACACTCTCAAAGGCACACCCAGGGCCCCCGCAGGTCCCTACAGCACACACACATGCACTCAGGCACCCACCCACAGTCTACCCCAGCGGTTACAGCTCCAGCTGCCAGAGCCCTGAGGAGAAGTGGAGAGGCCCAGATAAAGGGAGAGAAGTACCCCCAGGTTGGACATCCAGTCTGCCGCGACCTTACGGCTGACGCCCCCAACATCGAGGTAGCTCTTCAGCTTCTGGACGTAGGCTTCAGGGGGGTTCTTGACTTGGAACCGCTCCTGGGGAGGTGGACAGGTGGGCAGGAAGCCAGGCAGAGCTGCCCTGGGGGGAAGACCAGCCCCCGCTGAGGTCCCTTCTGTTCTCACGGGGGCTTTGGGCAGTCTTAAACTGCCTCTGAGCACCAGGGGCCAGTCCCCCTGCCCAGCGGAGAAGACCCCAGCCCGGTTCTAGCCACTGCCCTGTGACCCTGGAAGCCAAGTCCCTGACCTGCCTGGGGTGGAACAGGAGGGTTGGTGGTACCACCACAGTTGCTGGGGGGGGGGCTCAGACCAGCCAGCAGGTGACACCCTCTCCTCACCCTACCTGGACCAACCAGGGAAGGAGGGAAGGGCAGCTGCCCACAGGCTGAGCCCCTTCCCAGTACTACTCTAGCCTCCTGCTCCCCATGGAGTGGACACGGAGGCCCTCTCCCAGCTCCCAAACCCTCAGATGTGCCCCCCCCCCCGCCCTGGATCCTCTAATGCCTTAGCCTCCTACAGCCTGAGCCTCTTCCCGGGCAGCTGCCCAGCCAACTCATCCCATGCCTTCCATTAGCCGAAGCTCCACCCGTCTCCTGGGAGGCCCTACTCTGCCTGCTGCCATGGAACTCACTGTAGCCACCTTCCCCCACCTTTGCGCACCATCTTTCTGGCACACGTGGGCAGCAGGGTCAGCCAGGTGGACACGGGGCCTGGAAGTCTCCAGAATCAGGGTCTCCTCTAGCTGGCCCTGGACTGCTGCTGGACTGCACCTCCCTGATCCCACTGGAAAGGACAGGGCTCCTACCCTCTCACTCCTAGGGCCTAAGCTATCCTACCAGCCCCACCTGGCCCAGGGTGGCAGCAGGAAGGGTGCCCCTGCCCAGCCCTGGACCCATCCTGCTCTGACACACAGGTGGGGAGACAGTGGCCAGGCAAAGCCCCTTCTGCTAGCACCCGCCTGGTCAGCATGGGCATCCATAGCACGCACCTGGTCACAGACAAGTTCCCACTTCTTCTCGTCATCATACTGGTTTAGCAGCTGCACCTTGTCCGGGGGTAGGTTCATGCAGTTCTGGGGGTCAAAGTGGGGACCCTGAGCCTGGGGCTCCAGCACCACGGGGAAGGCTGGACATCTCAGGGCCCACTACACTGCCAAATATCATAGGAGAGAAGCAGAAAACCCAAAGAAAAACAAGGACCTGGCATCTTCCCCCAGCCTCGGCAGCTAGGAAGGGACCCAGGGATGAATCCAAGTCCAACAGGCTGTGTCACCCTACATCTGGCATGAGGCAGATGTTCACATTACCTGGGGCCCCAGGCCCCTCTGGCTCCGAGATCCCGTCTTCAATATGGGGGCATCAGTTCTGCCAAGATCCAGGAGGGAACTGATGGGAGCCCTCATCGGCCAATCCCAAATTCCCAGGCACCACCAGACACCAAGTATACATGGACAACAGGGAAAAACTCTCCCAAGGAGGCCACACAGCCTTCTCCATCCTCCCAGCCCCTCCCTCCTGTCTCTTCAAGAACTGAGGTGATGGCCAGGGAGATGGCTCAGTAGAATAAGTGCTTCCCTGGCAAGCATAAGGGTCTGAGTTCAATCCCCAGTTCTGCCAAAAAAAAGAACTGAGGTGGTTGGGTGGGGGCTGGAGCTGCACATGGGTATCACCGATGCTGAGACTGGAAACCTCTGTGTCGCTGTGGCCCAGACAGGATCCCTCAGGAGCTGGGCTAGGTCTGGAGCTACACCTACGGCCACAGCATCCCTACGGCCACAGGGCAGATGTCAGGTGAGCCCAGGTGCCACCAGTACTCAAGACCTCAGGCTCAGCAGGTCTCCCAACAGACACAGATCCAAGGCCAGGTCACCCCAGTTCAGTCAACTCCAGATTTACTGAGGCCCCTAAATATAGCTCTTGCCCTGAGAGGTACCACCCTAACCCTACCAGGTCCCCAGCCCAGAGGTAGGAGGCTGTTGTCACCAGCTCCAGCGGCCCTGGAGGGTGAGGGACTGCACCTCCCCACAACGCCTCAGCCACCCTGCCTCCTCTCACTAGGTACTGGAGCAGATCTGGGGCTCTGACCAGACCTCACCCTCAAATCACTGCTGGAGCCAGCTCAGAAAACAGGAAGCTGCTGTCCCAGCCCTTCTTGCCTAAGCTTCTGGTCAGGCCACTCCAGAAGTGACAATGCCCCCCACCAACTCCCAGCCAGATGAGCAAGGACTCGTCATCCATGTCTCCCATTGTGAAAGTGAGCTAGGTGCGGAAAACACACACAACTCTGTCCACCACCCCACAGGTACCAGGGGGTGGGTGCTTTGCACTGGGCAACTTGCCTCTCCTGTCCCCACTGAGCCGTTGCCAACCTGCAGAGGTGCAGAGAGGCCCCGATGAAGAAGGAAGTATGCCTCAGGAAAGGCCGGGGTGCGGGAGCCATTGCCAGCATGGAGAGCGAGGCTGGGAGCGGGCGGAGCCCAGAGCCTGAGCCTTCCGGGCAGCCGCTTCTGGAGGGAGACCCATTGCAGCCCTCCCCACTTGATGCTCCTTGGGCTCTGGGTTGGGCCAGGGGCCCTTCTGGTCACAACTATGTCCCCAGCGATCAAGGCAGCAGCTCCCCTGGTGCGTACTGTGCCAGGAGCTGCTAGACACCTGCCACCCTCGTGGCCGTTGTTGGCACCATCAGCCATGATGCCACCCCACACAGCCAGTGCCGATTGCTTCAGCAACTAGCCAAAGTTACATGACCAGGGGGAACCACATCCAGCCCTGCCCACAGCAACCCCCAGGGGCCTGGCACACCTGCCCCCAGCAGATAGGGCTAGGCGTCCACCTGAGCCTCCTCAGCCCAGGCTCACGTGCCAGCCTGCCAGACACGCTAAATTTAGGCTCTGAAATCAGAAATAACTCTGACAGCACACAGCACTAATTAGCAGCTGCTCCCTGACTGTGGCTGTGCCCACCAAGTTGATGGGCACTTCAGGGAGAGGGGGTGGCAGGTGCCACTTGTCACTGGGGTGAGGCAGAAATCAAGAGCAGAATCCAAGCTGGGGCCCTCAGCGTGGACACAGCACCATGAGACAGAAAGGGCAGGCAGTAAGGGCTCTGCCTTCTCGGGGGCAGTTGTGACACGGAGGAGCTGGAGCAGGGTGCGAAGCTCCAGGCCCTGGCCCACCTCACCTCAGTGTCTGAAATGGGCACCAAGCCTGTCTCAGCCTCCCAGGGCCTGGGACACCAGGGAGCTATGGTAGGACAAGATGACGTCCTCCTGTGACCTAGCATAAAAAGCTGGATCTCATATGAGAAGGCCACAGAGGACCCAAGGTAGTGCTTGAGAAAAAACGTGCAAACAGGTGAGACAGACGCACTTCCATGGCTTGGCCAATGGAAACAGTCCCTGGACCCCTGCTGCTCTGCACCCCACAAGTGGGATCCACCTTTGGGGGCAACGCTAAGAAATGGAGCAGAGCCCTAAATCTTCCTATCACAACATTCAGGACAATGGTCTCACTCCCTGCCCCACCTTCTGAGCGCAAAGAGGGACCCAGCCTCCAAGTCCCATGCTGAGCCCTGCCCAGATGCCGCCCTCTTCACTCCTGAGGCCACATCTGGACGGAACCACACCCTACAGTTTCACTTTCAATCTCAGCAAAATCTGCATCCCAAGGCAGCAGCCCCCCTTTCCCTGGGGTGCAGTCCTGCCAACTGGACCCCAATCCCAGTGTATGGAGGTCCCATGGCTTTCAGCCCCCCACCACAAAGGAGTTCCAAGCTTGGCTCTCTCGCCCTTGGAGAATCTCCGGAAACAATTACTTCCCATGCACCCTTCCTGAAGCTCCACGAGCAGCCCCAGGGTCAGAGACGGCCATGGGGTGACCCTGCCTGAGGCAGGGGTAAGAACTCCACAGTGGGGCCTAGAGCAGGGAGGGCGGGAGCCAAGCCACCAGGCAGGCTGGCAAGAGGACAAGAAGGACAGTAATCAGTGCGCCCAACCCTCCTCCGGGCTGGGCCTACACCAGCACTTGATGTGCATTAACGCCTTTATGACAAGCACACCACATAAATGCCATTACATCCCCATTTCATAAAGGGGAAACTGAGGCATGAGGAGGGTAATTCACTTGCCCACCTTCCTCAGAAGAAAGGGTAGCAGGACAGTGAAAAGTGGGGGTCTTCTGCAAAGTCCAGCCCCAGGGCCCCCATCTGAGGAACCAGGACCAGCCGGCACCACTTCCTGCCACCAGCACCCTACACTTCCTGTTGTTACCCACACTGAGCTCTTACTCACTGGGGAACCCCCCCAACACACCCTGTGTCAAGGGGAAGTGGAGGCTCCCCACCCCCACATGTGCACACGGTGGCCGTTAGCCACTTCGCCCCACCCTCCTGAGAGGTGGCTCGATTGCCGTGGTTTCCGGCAGCCAGACAGCACAGGCTGAGGCCTCCCTGTGGCTGACCTGCACAGTGGATATAGATCTGGGGGCTCCTGGAGCTTCAGGGCCAACCTGGGGGTCTCAGGAGAGGTGAGGATGGGTGAGCCAGGGACCCCAAGACAGACAGGGACAGGTCAGCTCCCCGTTCTTGCAGTGGAGAGCTCTGCTGCTGCTTGGTCTCAGGAGGCACTGAGCTGCTCACCCCAAGAATCCCTAGCCACTCCGCTGAGGCAGTTTGTCCCTCAGTACTGTCTTCCACTGGGAACAAGGTGAAGGCTCAGACCGGTGAAGTAACTTGCTCAAGGCCACAGTGGCATTAAATGGCAAAGAAACTTAGCCCCCAAAAGCCTGCACCCCCAATCCAAAGCCCATCTGAGCCTCTGAGCAACCCGGCCCCTCCAAGACAGGGGGCCCAAAGCACCTTCCAGAACTCCGTGTTCCTGGCAAAGGTGCAGAAGTGGCCCAGGCTGCGGCCCCACCTGCTCCTGCTCATCGACTCAGCCCACTGCCAGCTGCCCCATATGTCCCTGTGAATCATGCCCAGCACATCCCTGGTTCCACCTCTGTGCAGCCCAGCATCTGACTTCAGGGTCTAAACCACTGCCACCCTTTATGAGGGGCACCCCAACTCCACCTACCTCACCCCAGAAAGGAGCTGCCCATGGGGCCACATCTGCTGCAGGCAGGCCCAAAGGCAACCTCACCTCTCCTGCTGTCACTTGGCCCCAGAGATGAGGACAGGACACCAGGGCCACACCTGACTCCCACAGTACCTGGCCAGGATCACAAATAGGAGGGTGCCCTCTCTCCCTGTGACAGCTCAGGCCCTTCAAGGACATCACCCTGGGACTACCTTGCCTCAGCAGACTAGGGGTGCTAGTCTATACCCAGCTGTACCTGGACAGCCAAAGGGGTGTGCTCTAGTCCCGAGGGAAGCGGGCCGGTCTGGACACTGCCCAGCCTGGGCCAGGACATAGGAGAGGAGAGAGATGGGCCAGCTGACAGGGCTCCCAGCAGTGTCCCTGTCCCCGGCAGCCAGCTGGTGGTCCCTCCACATGGTTGTCAAAGCAGCAGCCTCACACCCTCTCAACCCTCTTTTCTCCCACCCCCTTGAAGCAGGGCACCCTTCTTGGAAAGAGGGTGTCCCACCATGGCTCCTACATTGGAGGAGCGCTCCCCACAGAAGAAGGGGGCATTCTGGGTGCTGGGGTGCTGTTCTACCAGGCAGAAAAGAGTTACTTGGGGTGATAGGACCCCAAGACTAGCAGCACACTTCTCCCATCAGGCTTGGGGATCCCCAAGGGTGGGGCCCCTAAGCAATCTGAAGTTCCACTCTCCTTAGACCCCCAGGAAGTACAGAATCAGTGCAGCTGCAGGTGGGCTCACATGGAGATCAGGAGCTCCAGGTGCCAGGGCAGAAGGCAGGCTGCCACCTTGTGTGAGTGGGTGGGGAGAGCCAGGCTCTCAGAGAGGTGGCCCAGGCTGCGCCCTGGGGACTTGAGAGGTGCAGAGTGCTGCTGTCCACCTACATCCCTCTCTTTGGGAAGCACCCCTGACGTCCCTCTCAGCCTCCCACAGCCGGCTGAGCCAGTCACATCCTAAAGCTAGCAGCACAACAGGACCTGACTTCTGGATTTTCCACCATCTGAATCGTTCACAGGGCTGTTCCTCAGCCATGAGCATAAAGGGGGCAGCCTGGACCTCACCCCAAAGCCTACCTCCTATCCATGGCCACACAGGAGCAGACCATGCCCCAGCTGGGCTGCTGGGGCCCTGGGACGGCTCTCCATGTGGCCAGCAGGGGCTGCCGAGGCTTGGCCTGGGGAGGTGACGAAGGGGCTGGTGGAGAGGGTCCCCGCAGCAGCCAAGTGCAAGGAGCCACCCCCCATACAGCATTCCAGCCACAGCCTCATTTCTTGGAGGGGCAGCAGTCACAGTCCCAGGAACCGATGACACTGCCCTGTGGGACCATGCAGGGACCCAGCAAACAGCAGTGGGGAGGAAAATGTGGGTTTAGGGTCGTCTTGCCTATGTCCCTGAGGTCCTCACTCTGGCCCCTCCATGCAGCCTGGGGACAGCCCGCCCTCATTGCCACCACCCATGTCCAGCCAGAGAAGGCAGAGAATGCACAGGGCAGCCAGCTGGTCCAGAGAAGGCCACGGAGAAGTGCAAGGAGCCCCGTGCTCCCGCCTGGGGACCAGACGACCTCCAGACCCAGCCAACTGCTACAGACGCCCTCCCATGGCCTAGACTCGGGACTCCAGCTCCCACCAGGCGACAGTGGCAGCGCAGCGGTGGGTTCCTGACTCTGCTTTACCCCAAGTGCAGGGACCCAATCCGGCTGCCTTTGCCAGCCTCAGCCCTTAGTAGGAGGAGGGACACAGGGCCCCGCACGCGACATCCCGCTCCATCAGCGGCCCGCACCCTGCCCGATCGCCGCTGGAAGTTGGGGACCGCACCGCCCCCCCAACTCACCAGTGCGCGCGAGAACCGCTCCTCCAGTTCCCCGGCCGCGGGCATCGGCTGTCGGGCGCGGGGCGCGGCGGGGCCCACGGGGGGCTCGGCACTGCCGGCCGCGTTGCCCATGGCGGCCCCCGCCCGCCTGCAGCCGCGCAAAGCCAGCGTCGAGCCAAGCGGGGCGCGGGGGAAGTCAAGGCGGCCGGGCCCGGCGCCGGCGGGGGCAGGAAGGGGGCCCCCCCGCGGTGCACAACTTCAGCGGCCGCTGGGGCGCGCGGGCGGGCGGGGCTTGCGGGGGCGGGGCAGGGGACCCGGCTGGGGAGCAGGTTGCGGGGTGCAGGTGGAGGAGGGGTGCAGGTGGGGGAGGGGTGAAGGTGGGGGAGGGGTGCATGTTGCGGGATGCAGGGGCGGGGCGGGATGCAGTGGGCACCAGGCAGCGGTGCTTAAGGGGACGCCGGCCCTGAGGATTCCAGCCACGGTGGCTGGGATGCGGAGTGCAGGACGCGGGTAGCGGAGCGTGGAGAGGGGCGGGGGTCCCCGCGGCCATGGCGCCGGGAGCAGGAGGCGGCGCGGGCCTGGCCGCTGCACCTGCGGCTGGCAAGGCGACCCCACGAGGCCGAGACGGAGCCACGCTCGGGCCCCCGGCTCCCAGAACCGCACCACTCTGAAGCCGGGAGCGGGCGGGGACCTCAGAGCGGAAGCGCCCGCACTCGCAAGCGCGGCGTACCCGGCAAGAAGAGGACCCCCTTCCGGCCCCAGCGCACTTCTGGCCTCCAAGGCGCCATCTGCAGACGGAGCCCCCGGGTGCGGCAGGAGCGGCCAGCGAGACCCGCGCGCCAGTGCCCGGGAGAGGGGGACCGCCAGGAAGACGAGGGGCGAGGGCCCGGGGGAAACTGGCTGCCGCAGCAGAGACAAGTGGGGGGCTCCGTGCGCGGCCAGGCGAGCCCGAGGGCGCCCCCAGCCGGGAGCACGACTACCTCCGCCGTTTGCGCGGGCGACGAGGGGAAAGCAGGTGTGCCCTTGCCGCTCTTGGGGGACGCGGCCCGGCGCGGGGGCCGGGGACCACCGGGCTCCACCTCGGCCCTGGGTGTGAGACTCTGCTCGTCTCCACGACTCATCTGCGGGGACCTCGGTTTTCCCCCGTCTATGCCCCAAGGCGCGGGAAACCCTGAGGCCCGGGCGCTCTCCTGCCCGCGGCGCCGGAGCTCAGGGTCTCCCACTTGATTTAAGCCAGAGCTGGGAATCGCGGGCTGGTGGGCGCCGGCCCCGGGCAGCAGAGATGGGTCCCGTCCTGCTGCCCTGCGGGGGTCGGGGTGGGGTCACGGCAGCACCGTGCTTGGCCTGTTAGAACGGAGAACTCTCTTGAGCTTAGCTCAGATCTCTTTTCAGTATTTTATTTTAGAAATTGAGTCGCTGAGTCCCCGTGGCTGGATCTCAATCCGGTAGCAGTGCCGAAGAGGTCGTCCGGTGCTCGGCGCTCCGAGAAGCAGCGGGGCCGGCGTCGGCTTCTCCGCCCCAGCCGCCTCGCCCAGGAAAGGCGAGGCCGGAGCACGAGACCAAATGCAGTCGCTGCCCGCGCGTCCACCCGGGGCCTCAGGCTGCCAACACCCCCTGCCCAAAGCCCGGCGGACAGGAGACTGGCGAGTCTGACCCCTCCGCGCCAGCAAGCCCAGCGCCGGCCACTTTGGGTTGCAAAAACGACGCAGTGGGTTGTGCCTGTTAAATTAGGCAGACCCGAAGACCGGCCCTCGTCCTCTGGCCTCTGGGGATCCTGGGAGGCGGCCGGTGCCCAGGCTGGCACCGATGCTCCGGTTTGTGCTGCCCTCTTCTGGAAACACGCGGCACGACACCAAGACCGACCTGGCTTGCAGTGAGGATGGCGTCGGCAGGGTGACGTTCTGGCTGTTGTCCGTTTGTCGCCTCGCCTCGGAGGAAAGGACTGCACTGAGCAGGCTTCCCCGGGAGTCTCCCTCACCTCCTCCCCTCATCATTACTCAGTAGATGTCTATTTAAAAATGAAAAGGGGCCCTGGATAGCACGCGCCTGTCATCCTAGTACTCTGGGAGGCTAAGGCAGGAGGATCCCAAGTCCAGTCTGGGCAACTTAGGGAGACCTTGTCCCAAAATAAAAACATTCTTTAAAGGATTGGAGCTGTAGCTCAGTGGGAAGGTCTTGGGCACAACCCCGGAAAGAGATAAAGAGGGAGGGAGAAGAGAGCAGCGCTGGTCATGGAGCACATTCTTACCTCTCAGCTACTTGAGAGGCTGAAGCAGAAGCCAGCAAGCTTGAGGACAGATGGGTCACTTAGCAAGGCTCCAACTCAAAATAAAAAGAGCTGAAGATGTACTCCCTGGATTCAACCACCAGCACTAGCAAAATATAAATAAAATAAATGAATAGAGGCAGCAGCGCCAGTATACCTCTCTGTAGATGTCCCGGGAGCAAGCAGGCAGGGTGCCCAGGACGACACCTTGGTGCCCTTGCTTTCTGCCCTGTCTGCCATAACCGAGTGTCATCACTCACTTCTTTGTTCTCCTGCTGGTGGGCATTTAGATTGTGTCAGCCTCTGTTACTACAAGCCACGCTCCCTACGAGAAGTATCTCAGAAGACGTATTTATCCACTTTTGTGTACGTCTTACAAACATGATACTGCCGGGCCAAAGGTGAAATGATTTTACGTTCTGATCTTCACATAACTGCCCTCTGAACATCTGCAGCGTGCAGCCCCAGCAGTGGGTGAGGTTCCTGTCCCCTTCGAGTGACAGGTCATGCTGATGGGGTCAAGCCTTTCTGGGTGCTGTGGGTCTGCGAGGTAGGGTTTGGGCTGTGTCCTTCCACCTCTGTGTGCCCAGCTTGGTGTCAAGAAGGACTCACTGTTCTTGGGGATGGTTAGCAGGGTCACAGGCTCAAGCCCAGCCAGGGCAATTTAGTGGTGCTGTCTCCAACCATTTTTAAAAGCCATGGATGTGGCTTGGTGCTAAGGCCCTGAATTCAACCCCCGACTGAGGAAAAATGAAAAATGTTTGCTAACTGAATGCAAGCAAAGGGTGCTCTGAGGGCTGGTGAGATGGCTCAGTGGTCTAACGCACCTAGTTAGAACAAGCTTAGCTAAAGCACG
>NDGM010302594.1:0-12546 GCA_002564305.1 Octomys mimax | reverse complement strand
GAAAGATTTGTACTAACAGTGTTTGGACAGGATACCATGTCTGCATCTTGTACTATGAATAACTACTAACAGTGTTTGGACAGGATACCATGTCTGCATCTTGTACTATGAATAACTACTACAAAGATAACAATATGCAATGTACTAATTATTGAAACTGTTCTACTAATTGATTTTGAAACTGTCTCATTGCTAGTTGTTTCTCAATAAAATTAATTTTTTAAAAAATGCTTTTATAAATAAGCAGGGGAGGGTCACTTTAATTTAGCTCAGCAGATTAAAGTGCCTACAAGCAGGCACAGAGGCTGGGGATTCAATTCCTGTTGTGCCATCCCTGCCCCTGGCACACGCTGAGATGGCAATTGAGATTGAGCGTGGTGGCATGTGCCTGTATTCCCAGCTCTTGGAAGGCTATAAACAGGCAGATCACTAGGAATCTAATCTAGTAGTGAGACCCTGAGCACCCTGTAGACCTTTCCCTAAAATAAAAAAAAGCAGGGGAAGTAGATTATGGGAGGGGAAAGCAACAGGAAAAATATAAGAAGCAAGACATCTTGTACAGGCACAAATTCTGTATGATGAATGTTATCATTATGTACATCTAAAATGTACCAATAACATAAAAAATAAGAAAAAAAGATCAAGCACAGGCTGGGCATCTTATCAACTTAGACTATGTTTCAAAAAGAGGGGAAAAATGATCTGGAGATATAGATCAGTACCCAGTGCTGGAAAAAAATCAATCATGTTATGACCCTCTGTTTATTGAGACTGTGGGGAACCTCACTGTCACATACTGCTTTAGTGGGTACATTAATATAATCCTATGCAGACTATATGTACAAAACAGATCCACCAAGTAATTTATGATGGTGATTTGGCGCTGTGCTAAGATTACACGTGTTTATAATAAAAATATTTGGGATTGACATATTGTGGATATTTATAAGAGAAAGGAATTAAATAAACTTGAATACCTTAGTACAGTGACATAGTATGCATCCTATAAAAGAAAGAGATATTATCTAGGAGCTCCAAGAAATCAGAAGAGGGATTGTACAAAAAAAAAAAAATTCAACATAGTGTGCATGTCATAACTTAATTTTTCTAAACAGAGGAAAATATTTTGATGATTCTTTAGTCTGTTTACATTTAATTCATAAATTCATGCAAGTATACTGGTTACCTGGATGGTAATGGTGGTGAAGGAAGGATCTGTAGCTGAGAGTTAGGGGCATAAAAGAATACACTCATGCTTAACATATAATAACAATATTGGGGTAAATAATATCAAGGCAAATGGAATGTCAATGGAATATATATGTTATATATATATTTACATATAACATATTATATATCTTGCATATATTTATATATACACAAACACTTTATTAATTTCATATGCATAAACTTTATTTTGTACATATATAATCTCAATAGAGGCATTACTTACATTCTGTAAAACTCACTCACTCTCCTGTTCAATTCTGATTTTTAACAAATCTGCTGAGTAGTATAATCATCAATGTAACCCAGCTTTAGAACATACTCCTCACCCCAGGTAGAGCATCAGTTCACTTACTCTCTCCCTACCCCAGTCTTAGGCAACTTATCTGCAGATTTGCTCTTTCTGACATACATATATACAAGCTGTTATACAAAAATAACCCCATACCAAAAGGGACGTTTTGTGTCTGGCTTTTTGTCATGTTTTTAAAGATTCATTCATGCTGCAGCATGTTGTCAGGAGCTAATTCTCTTTTGCTGTTGAGTACTGTCCTATCATATGTATACACCATAGTTTTTGAACCATTAAATAATAGTGATTAGGTTTTGCCATTCCTGCCTCTTAGAAAAATGCTTCTATGAACATTAATGTACAAGACCTTGTGTGTTGTACTTCTTAAACCATGTGGTGAATGTGTTACCTAGAAAAAAGGGGAAAAAAAGAATTCTCACTCTAAAATTTTTTTAATATTGTAGGTCACCAGGTAAATAGCACATACAAATAATCTTGTAGAAAACAGAAGTAGCCACATACTCTGTGTATGCATGTACACACAGGATTTTATTCTATTAAATAATTAAATAACTACATAAAAAAGATTAGAGGGCAGAAAACCAAAATGTTAACAGCGTTGTTTCTGAGTGATAGGATGATGGATAATTTATGTGTTTGTATGCCTTTCTGTATTTCACTGAATTTCCACTATGAATACAAATTGCTTTTGTAATCAGAAAAAGCACACCATTATTAGATGAAAAAAAATATTCTTCCTAGTCAATTTTTCCAGGTTCTTTACCTCTCTGTTACAGAAAACTATCTCCACAATAGCCCATAGATAGAAGAAGAGAATGATGCAGCCCTCCTCGCTTCTGTATGATGCTGGTCACGGCATCCAGATTCCCAATAAATATCAGTCAATTGTGGAGACCTCAAGATTAGTATCCATAGCAACCTGACAAGGGCATAGCACTGTGTATACATTGCCCCAGCACAGAGATGGTCCAGTAGGCAGAATATAGGGTACAGACTGCCCAAAGTTGCTGGAGGACCATGATATATTGCTACATGGCAATGGAGGCAGGCCTCCAAAGGATCAGAGAATAACAGCTTCTTAACAATGGAACACTTAAAATTTTAAGTGATCACGCTGACTATGGTATCACCTGATCTTCCATTTCTATTTGTGTATCTGCAACCAGATTTGGTATTTTAGCAACATTACTTAAGAGCTATATATTTTTTCTATGCTTAAAATTTCATCATATTGCCTCTTAATTATTCACCTCTCTACATTAGATCCATCTCTTGTATTTGAAGGACCTAGAACAAGTGAATAATTAGAAATCCATCTCTTACATGTTTGAAGATTTTCAAATTATAAATCAAGTCAACATACTGCTAAATAAAATATGTCTTATCCTCCTAGCCTGGTTAAATATATCTTCAGAATAATTTACAGTAATACCTGAAAAGCTCAGTCTCCTTGAAATTATGAATCTGACCATGCAGTCATAGAGACTTGGGCCCTAGCTGCTATCCTTCTCTCTCATCCTATCTCCATCCCACAGCAAAAGGGTCCTCACATGCATATATGGGTGCACTCAGCCTGCTACCCTACCTTCCCCTAACCACTCCACTCTCACACTCCACTGCCCATACAGCAGTCTCCTGTTCATCTCTGGGGCTTAGTAGACAGTGTATCTGCCTGTATTTCAGCACCCCGCCCCCAGAATGGGCAACAAAGAGGCCTCTGCATACCCTGAAGTTACCCCAAAAGCTATCTTGGTAAGGTATTCTGATTTAGACAATTAAAACCCTGCCCATGAGGCAGTGGGGCATAAGTTCCTGGCTGTTTCTTTCCATAACTCTTGGCTTTCTGGAAGCTGAAAAATAATCCTGAAATGTGGGCAGTTTCTCCTGCCTGAGCCTGAGGAATACTGGTCTGTATTCTCATCAATTATGCTGAAGTTTCTTAACCTTAGTAGTGTTCAATTCAGAGATGGAGAATTCCCTGCACTGTAACAACCAAAAATGTCTCCACATTTCTGCTGGAGGATGACTCTGTTATAAACTACAGCACCAGAATACAAGGCTCTAGAAAGCAGAATATGTAATGACTGCCTCACTTAATCATAAAGAGCATGTACAAAGCAGATACCCAAAAGGTATCTGAAGGATGATTTGATGGACCAATATGCACTCAGGATCTTCAAGACCTCCCTGAATGACCCTATTCTCATGCTGAGAATTGTAAAGTATTCACAACAAAGAGTTCATCAAAACAAGCTCAGAGTAGCTGTTGCCATGGAGGTATAAATTATATACCACGGTGGATATGAGCATTGCAACCCCATGATGAGACAGGTCGCTCTGCCTGGTAGCATCCTGGGTACAACAGTTAATCTGAGGAGATTCCTTAAGAAATTGCCTATTCATAAGCCAATCTCTCCCTGCTTCTCTCCACCACTCATCTTAGAGCAGGGATCTTCCTCTTCCTGCTTGAAGAAGCATGGAATAGAAGTTGAGGGGGCTGGGGGGCTCTGTACTGAGGATGTGCTACAGACCCTTGGAGGAAAAGAGATTTCTGTTCTTCACAACAATCATTTTCGAGAAACGGCCTTCCCTCACCCATGTACCACATGATGCGACTTTCTTAATTAAAGTAGTATCAATAATGGATAAAACAGTGACAGACAACTCTTGGAAATGTCCATAGCATGTCATCAAGAGAAGTTTTACCAGTTCAAGCCTGGGTTAGCTAAATAATAGAACATGAGCCACCATCATAAGCCTAGCCCTTTTTCTACAGCTTGTTTCCATCTTCTACATTATAAATAATTCAGAGATTTCTTTCTTCCTAAATATCACAAAACCAAGTCAGAATCTTTATTTGAAAGATTCTGCTGTGTTCCTCTCTCCCTCCTCCTCTCCTTCCCTTGCCAGCCCATGAACTCCCTGGAGAACGACCCTCGAGTTTTAACATTTATTCTTTGACATTTCAGACTATTTGTTAGGCAGAGCTGCCTTCTTGAGATCAAAGTCAGAAAATCTTGTGCAGAACTCTCACTTGGCCCTGTCCGACTGTGACAGAGAGGATCTATTACTCCCCAAACACCTGCCTCCTTTGTTATCCAGAGAAATCCAGTGAACTCTGCCCTAAAAGGCATTCCCCTCTTTCACTTTCCCCACCTGATATGCTGACATATTCATCAGAGAGGGAAACAACAATCAGAAGACCCCCCCCAACCAAGAGACAATAGTGACCCATTGGACATGACGTTGGGGGCATTTCTCCAAGTAGAGTATTTTATACAGGGATCAGCAAGCTCTTTACCAGATATTCAGCAAATATGGAACAAGGAAAGGTAACTTACCCTGAGTCATTTTTCTAGCAATAGTCTGGTATCCAGGTCTTCGTTCCTGTGTGCTACCACTGGACGGTATCACCTCCACAGCTTGGAGGGTGGCTGGGTTCAGTGCAGCAGTTGCAAGCTCTTATGTGAGGACTTACCATTTTCTTCTAAGATCTCTCAGTGAAAATTCCTGCTGTTCACAGAAGCCACCACCCACCAGCACCCACAATCTTTTCTCACTCTTTGGGGAGGGTAGGAATGAATGACTAGACCTATGATTAGGTAAAGATTCTGAGTGTGGTTGCAGCTTACCATATGACAGTGAGTGGCTGAGGACACATCCTCACATTCTTTAGAAGTTTCTGACCACACATTAACCAGTATTTCCTAAGGTGTGTGTGCTAAGTTTATTAATAGGTATTAAGTGAAGAATGTTCTATGTTTAATTGGATTGGAAAGGCAGTAGAATGAAAAAGGTTTATTTACAGCAGGGCTTCTCAGAGCCTTTCATATCTAACACACATGGAGAATCTGCAAGAGCTGGCTACCCAAGGCAACATTCTCCAAAGTTACATGATGGATCTTTAGCATCTCACAAACTAAAGGGTTGCAGATCTGCCACCAAGGGAAGAGGGGAACATTTGAGCTTCCCATCACTTATCCCATAACTACTGTAAGAGAAAGAACTTTCTCAAACTTGGTGATTTCAAATTGAGAGAGAATCATATTACAATAACTGAAGCTTTTGCTGGAAAATAGATCCATTTCTTGGGATAACAGTTGGACAAGTGACTGACTAAATAAAATTGTTAAGATGGCAGAGTCACTATCCTGCAGGGCAACCTGAGAGGACTGGGGTCTTGAGCAGTAACTGCTTCTTACAGTATCATGAGATGCCACATTAACAGCCATAAAGATAGAATGACTCTGAGTCATTTTAATACAAACTCAGAATTTAAATTCTCCCAGGAAGGACAGTCTCAGAATATGCTCTGTATTGTTGGGGCCTCCCCTACTGCCCTCTGACTGGGAGGAAGAACAGATCCACGTTCTCACTGGCCAGTTCTGTGTCTAGTTCCCTTGGAAGCAAAAGGCCTGGGTGTAGTGTTGTGGCCTTCATGTGAGAATATCCTGGTTCCTAGCTGTGCCTCCATGGCAAGACTGAATTTTCAGAGACAACATCCATGACAAAAGTTCCTTTGAAACTCCCTCTCTTGTTCTCTTAATTCTCTTGTAACTGCAAGAGAATACTGATACTTTGATGTACATGTAATTCACAGGCTGGACTTAGTAAGTATTCTAGAATCTTCTTTCTTTCTTGCTAATATTATAGAATGATCCTAGGAGAAGCACTTATCTTGGTGGCTCTTGAGACACAGGTGTGAAGGCACAGAGTTAGCGCTCACCCAGATGTGGGTAACAGGAGAGCAGATCTTGGAGACGAGCTATCTCACCAGTGCTGAGAAAGACTGGAAGCGTGCAGGCTTCTTCTGGTGATTCAGAGGTCTCCTGTCACACGGGCTAAATCCATTTAGCTTCAAACTCAAGAACACTCCATGTCATGTGCTGCTGATACTCTCAAGAACCTGACTGTAAAGTCAGTGTTTCTCTAGGCCTGTGTGGCATGGAAAGACGATGTCACATCCTTCTAAGAGCACATATGGCCCCTTTCCCTAGCCCCATTCCCTCTCTCTTCCCAGGGATCAGAATTCTGTGATTTTTGGCTAAAATCCACTGCAAGCTTTGCTTTTCAGAGTAAAGAAAATTACATTATCCAAGGGTCCAAGCAGAAAGAAGCTAGTGTGGGATTTAGAGTAAGAAAGCAGGTGGTACTTCAGAACTCTGCAAAAGAAGTATCACTGGGGTATATCTGACAGCAGCGATAGGATAAGTCTCCTTATCATTTACCACGTTAGGTCATTGTCTTTCGCATTGTAGAACAAACTTGGGGACAAAGGCAGGGAGAAAATGTGTCTTTTTCAAGGGAAATAGGGCACTTGCTCCAGCAAGGTCCCCAAAGGCCGAAGTGGGCTTCATTTTGCTGCCATGGTAACAGCAGACAGGCAGCAGAAAGGGAGGGAGGAGAGCCATAAAGACAGACTGATTATTGTCCTTGGCCACTGAGGCATCCAGTGTCACTTACCACAGTCAGACTTGAGGGTATTTTCAGAGCAGACATAATGCTCTGTCCCTCCACTTTGATGAAACCACAAGTCATGGACAGCAGTCCCGGCCTTGGGCAACCTTACTCCTTACCCTTAAAGCCCTCCTCAAGGCTAAGCAGGGAGGTCTGACCACTCCTCCTTTGAACTCCCAACATCCCTTGACTTTTCTTTTGGGCATGAAATGAGGACAATGCAGTGCCCAAACAGTCAAGCTCCGGTCTTATCTATGCTACATAACTCTCCGCACCCTTAGCCAAATCAATGCCAAGCTCACCTACATAAGGGGGGCATTGAGAGGCTCCTTTTGGCAGAAAGTCATGAGAAACATGGATCCTGAGAAACCCAGCAGGAAGTGCAAACACTCCCTGTTCTACAGCATAAAAGCACAAAAGCCCTCAGCTACAATGCCCTACAGCTCAGGCTGTTCCTTTGGGAACTGATACCTGTTTTTATATCTTGAAAATTTCCAAGTTCCTTCACAAATGAGACCCACCCAGACCTGAGCCAGAGGCCTCTAACACAGAATCTGACCCACCAGCCTCCATCATGGCCCCCAAGAATCAGTGCCCCAGAGAGATTCCCCCTGCCCATCTTGCTTCGTTTTCTCACAGGAGCTAAGCAAAGGCTTCAGTCCAAATATCTCCCTCATCCTCTCTATTCTCAGTGTTCCCCACCCAAGAGTGCTCAGGATATTGGGAGGCTGAGGGCAGTGGGAAAGGAAGATGGAAACTTCTCAAGCACATGCACAAACATTTTTGTGATAGGAAAGTGGCACATGGACAGGGTGAAAAATGCAGGGAGGTCTTTGGCTTTGTCACCCATGCAGAAACCTCTTCTCCGGGTGAGCCAAGCTTGAAGCAAAAGGGAAGTCAGGTCACTCTACCAACAACTCATCTGCTTACATTAGGATAATTCAGTTTAACATCCTACCCAAATGGATTTCTGAAACCTGCTATAATTTCAGAACTGCCACAAAGAGCAGATAAGTGACCTTGTCTTCTTCTTGCACTTCCACAATGCACTTGTGAGTTCAAGTGGGCTGAAGGAGGACTCTTATTTATCCTGGAAAATACATCATCACATCTAGACTGAAGTTTTTCTGGGACGTGGGAGATGCAGGGAGTGCTGACAATAGGATTTCTAGAGGCAAAATAAAGAACCAGAGCTGTTCAAGGAAACTCTGGGTTACAAGCAGCTGTGCTCACATTGACCAGCATTAAATGAGTAGGAAAGGAGTGGGTAGGCAGAGCCAGGACAGGAAGGAGTGCAATTCCAAGGCTGTGCTGGGCAACCCAGAACTGCATCAGGCTCCCCACTGTGGTGCACCTCCTCAGCCCTCTATTCTCGTGCTGGAGTTCTCCCTTGGTCTTTCACAAAGTAGCCAGTGCCAACTTACCCCATTCTCTTCCTCTTGCACCCTCCCTGCTCCACACCCATTTCATTCTTGCATTTAGACTCCCACTGGTAGAAATGTCCAAGTCAAGCCCTAACCTCTGGAGTCAGTGAACACTGAAGCACAAAGGCTCCAGCTCTTTGCCTAATCCCTGCCAGGCTCAGCTCAGAAAGCTACACAACAATGAGTTTGTCTTGCATTGATCAGCCCAACCTTGTACCCTCTCTGCAGCATCAAACCCTCCCTGGCTGCTTCACTATTGTGTCTGAGATGCTAGATTCATTGCTTTAGCCAGACTTGACCTGAGGGAGCAGAGTTGGGCAAGCAAAGTGTCACAGCCCACACTGTGCTGCTCTTAGTTGCATCTGTGGCTGAGGAGGTAGCCCTGAGCGTGTGGCCATTGTGATCTTGGCTGCCAAAAGGAATTCCTATATGAGAGGCCAGGGATGGGGAGGCCAAAGCCAGCTTGTTGACCTCCAAGTTGAACCTTCCTTCTTACCGTCCATCTTTAGCACACCAGGAGGTCTCTAAGCTTTGGCAAAGAAAGGTTAAATAGAGGTGGGTAGTCAGATGAGGATCTTTTTCCATCACCTGCCTGCCTGACACTGCTCCTACTTGCCCAGACTGAGGCAGCCTAACTGCTATCCTCGCAATCAGATTTTCTCATCTAGTATATTCTCCCAAGGCCAAAGATGCCATCACCGGTAGAAAATCTCTCACACTACAGGCCAGGTGATCGGCTTTAGATCTAAGACCAGCAACAAGCATCCTGAGTACCATTTTTTAACATTCTAGCAAATGCTAGCATGAAGGAGAATAGAAAATTGTGGATTATCTTTTCTAGAAAGTCTTTATAATCAGGTGGTTCCAGAAGGCATTTCCTCATTTTCGAAGCCCCTGAAAGGCTTCTTTTTCTGTCTGGAAGTGGGGGTGGCACTAGGACTGTTCCACCCTGCAGTGGTGAGTAGGTATATTGTGTGAAGCATTAGAGTGACTGAGGCAGGCAGAGCACATGATCTAAGCTGATGCTGCCAGGGCAGGACATGCCTGGCTCTGGGTAGATCTTTCCTATGATAACCATAATACATTTCTGCTAGTGATGTAGCAGGCTGATGTGGCCCAGCTGGCATCCTTGTGAGCTGGACACAGCTCTGTGCTGTGTCCTGTGGCTTCTATCCTACCCTAGACATCTGAAAAGGGGATAGGTGGTACTTCAACACCTAGAGGAACCCATGGAAAGCAAAACCCAAGAGACCAGACATCCTTTTCTAAACACAAAATCACTCTGCCCTGCAGTCTACTGCTTCCCTGCCATCTGCTGCAGTGCCACCTGCTTTGACTTCAGCCCTTCTTGGCTCTCTGCAGATCTTCTCACTTAGCTCAAGGCCTTGCCTTATGCCCTATAGACAAAAATGGAAGGCACCAGACAAGAACTCCCTCACTTTCTAATGAGCAAACCTCTCCAGGATCCATGCATCCATCTTTTCCTCTTGGCACCTGCTAAATCAGAGGAGCACTTCTCCCACCACCCATCTAATACTGAACCATTTTCCTCAGCTGGGGATGAGTTTCCCCTCCCATCTTCTCAGGGGTGATTTCTATTCTATCCATTAGCTATTCTCCCTTGCAGCTGCAGAATTTATGCATTGACATAAAGCAAAGCTGAGCTCTCTCTCATACTATAAATGAAAGTTTTCCCCCTTGAACCATGAAAACTCCCTCCACCATAGCCATTAGGACAGTCCCAACCTCCAGACGTCTGTGACTGCCTGGAGTCACTGAGAACAGGAAAATGCAGAGCTGGGACAAACCCAACCCCCAGCCACTTTGGCAGGTAGAAGCATCCATTGCCAAACTAGAGATAGAGTGAAGGTAAGTTGAAAGGCACCAACATAGCCTGGCCAGTTCCCAGTTGAATTCCCCACTGACCTTACTCTTGTCTCATTTCTTGTTTACTTCCAGAGTGACCAAACCCACCCAGCATCCCTTCCCCAACCCTCCTGCTCTGCATCTCTTGTGTGAAGAGCCCTTTCCTCATAAAAGTAACTGTATAAGGCATGAAGTTATTTCAACTGTTTGGATGTGTCAGGGCCCAGGGCCCAAGGTAGTCAGCTTTTCCAACTTGACTTAGATCCCTATAGGATCCCCAGACTATTTATCACTACTCTTACATCTCACACAAGACGTGACATGACAGCCCAAAGCACCTGTGTGTGTGTGTGTGTGTGTGTGTGTGTGTGTGTCCTCTGAATGACCATGAGACACACCTGTAACCTCAGAGCCCCATCTTTCTTTAGGAAAAGTCACATTCCTAAGACTCACAGAGAACATTTCAAGCGTACTTCCAGGGGAACCCTGCTGGCTTGCTGATCCAGCAGAGATAAATACACCTTGATCCCAACTCCCAGATCCCTTTGCACATCAGCTCTAAAAAGAAGATGTCCACAACTCTTAGCTTCTGGGATCAGAGAAAAGTCCTCCAGCCACCAAGTGTGTGAATCTCAGTGGCCCTAATAATGTGTCTAGGAGCCATGTCTGAATTTTTCTTCTGCTTCTCCTGCTGTGTGACCCTGGGTGAATCATTCAAACTCTCTGAGCCTTTATTTTCTTCTCAATAAAATAAGGAAGTACTTCACTGTATGAACCTGACCTATCTGGGTGAGTCTCAATGAAAATAACAAATAGAATTCATATAAACACCGTTGCAGACAGAACTGAACTAAGAAACTTCTTTAAAGGAGTAATAATAAAGCAGGAAAGAAATGTGGGGGTTCTGGAATTGCTTTATCTTTAATATTACTTGAAAAAAATCCAAATAAGAGGTCTGATCCAGTTGTTTCATTAGAAAATAAAGTGTTTATTAAGAAACTATACACTGAACACTCCTATAAGTCTCTGTGGAAACACAACGCCCCATTGTCATAGCACAAGGTGAAGAAAATGGCAGAATAAAAGATGCTGGGATGAATGGAGCCTGGGAGGCTGGAGATGAGGTAATGATTTACAATAATTAAAAACATCATCCTCACGCTTACTCCTTAAAAGCCACACTCAGGAGGAGGCCTTGGACCAAGGGACACTGGGGTATGCTAGGGAAGGGCCTGGTGTAGGATAGGGAGCTGGGAGAGCTAACACATACCTGGAGGCCCTGGAGCAAAGCTGAAGCTCCAGGCGATACTCTTAAAAACTCAGAGGCCTGGGAGGCCACCCCAGATACTGAGCAAGAACTTGGAATCCTATGGAGGCATCTGCAGAATCAGGCTGGGAGCCCGACACAAAGAACCAGCATCCACAGGAGCCAGGGAGATAAACCCTTAGGCAGAATTCTTAATTCCCTGGGAAATGTACTAAAACGGAGCATCTATTCTCAATTGGTGTGCAACACACCCCAAAACACACTGGCTATAAACAACTGCAGTTTTGTCACAGGAACTGCCCATGGGGTGCTCCCTGATCCTTGTCTGTCAGCATCAAGGATCACTGAGGAAATCTATTCACAGCAGGAACATCTATGGGTGTATGGAGAGCTGAGTGAAGCCAGAAGCCAGCTCAGCCAAAGTGGTCCACTAATGTGCCTTTCCTATCAAGCAAGGGAGAGTTACTCCCTTCCCCTCCCGCATAGATCAAGCTGAAAATGGGGGAACAAGAGCCCCTCTTTGGGAGAGGGTGGCTATGGAGTAAGGCATGAGTCAAAGCAAGCAAAGTAAACACACAGATTGACCAGAGAACAGGATGACACTTCCGTGGGTGCCATGAGAGGGGCTGGAGGAGGCCAAGTTTTACTTCTCTTCCCCTTCAGTTCATCTTGACCTTGAAATGGTGATTCCATTGGGTTCCAAAAGTTCTCAGAGTCAAGAATAAGTGGAAGTGGGAGAAGAGAGCCAATCCCAGGACCATGGACCAGCAGGAAGGGCCTTGCTCCCTGATCCCTTGGTCCCTTGAGGTCCTAGTAGGATGGCCCATTCACAGCAAGACCTCCCGCAGCCAAAGCTTGTCAGAACTGTGGCTGGGGCCAAGGAGGAGCCTGGAGAAATGCTCTTTCCAAGGAATCATCTTGGAACCTCTAACATCGCACCACTGTGAGCCATTCCAGAGAGAAGAGGAAGACGGGGCAAATGTATCCAAAAA
>NDGM010302319.1:0-11372 GCA_002564305.1 Octomys mimax | reverse complement strand
GGATGAGTCACAACCATTGCTTGACCAATTTGCTTTCTGTGAAAGCCTGAGAGAATGTTTTCTGTCTAGGTGACTCACACATCTCTGACAAACTAAACAAAAAAGGGTGATATAATAAAGGCACTTTTTGTAGTTAAAAAAATACATATATATGTAAATACAAAATAGA
This sequence comes from Octomys mimax, assembly GCA_002564305.1. NCBI lineage: Eukaryota > Metazoa > Chordata > Mammalia > Rodentia > Octodontidae > Octomys > Octomys mimax. Next base: position 11,203 of record NDGM010302319.1, on the reverse strand, counting down.
ATAAATATACAGTTATTTTCTCTTAGTTCAATGAGAAGAAAGATTTATGCCAACAGTGTTTAGACAAGATATCATGTCTGAATCTTGTACTTTGAATAACTACTATGAAGACAAAAAATGCAATGTATTAATTATTATAACTGTCCTACTAACCTGTTTTGAAATTGTCTCATTATTATTTGTTTCTCAATAAAATTAATGAAACAAAATAAAATTTAATAAAATAAAATGAAATCCAAAATAAAAAATAAAACTATATGTTGCTAATTTTTTTTTTACAAAAGTAATATTCCTCAAACTCTTCAATGAAATAAAAGAGAAGAGGATTTCTGTAAGCCAGGCTCACTCTGATCTCCAAATCAAAATCCCAACTAAAAAGAAAATTATGGAGCAATCTCCATATTTCACAAAGGTAAAATAATTCTTAGTAAGATGTAGGCAAATAGAATGCTATATATCATCAAAAGAATCATACATCATGGTCATGTAGATCAGATATGAGGTTTGCAAAGATGGTTCAACATACATAAATCAATAAACTGAATACACTGCTTAAACCACAAGATCATATAATTAATTAGATGCAGAAAAGCTTTAATAACATTCAAAAACCATTCTTGATAGAGCCTTGAAGGAAGTAGATATAGAAGAATCTTACCTGACTGTGCTAAAAGCCATTTATGACAAATCAATAGCAGCCAGCATATTCTTTTAGAATTAATGCAAAATATTTATTTTTCCAAAGCATAGTATATTGAATGGTTAAAAACTAAAAGTTTCCCTCTAAAATCAGAAAGAAGTTGTGTGTGCCCACTATCATCACACATGTTCAAAACAACAAAAGAAATGTTAGCCAGAATAATAAGGCAAAATAAAGAAAGTGATTGTGCAGAAAGGGAGAAACTCAAGGTATCATTATTTGCAGAATATATGTTCCTCCACATAGAAGACACAAAAGTTCCACCAAAAGACTATTAGAATTAAAAACCACCTACAGCAATATAGCAGGACAAAAATATCAATATAAAAATGAAAACAATTTAAATAAAAAAACTAAGATCATAATACCATTGAGAAACAATTAGTATAACAATACCATTTGCAATAGCATTGTGAAATTTAAATATCCAGAAATTATCTAAGAATTAAATAACTCTTAAGAATTAACAAATGATTCCCAAATGCTTAGGAATTAACATAAAAAAGGAAGTGAAAGATCTACCTATTACTATTTAAAAGGAAACTGAGGAGAACATCAGGAAATTGAAATATATCTCATGTTCCTGGGTAGGCAGAATCAATACTGTCAAAATTTCCATCCTTTCAATATTGATATAAGGGCCAGCAAGACAGCTCAGAGGACTAAGTGCCTGCTTAGGCAAGTGCAGGAACCAGGTTTCACTCCCCAGCACCACATGCCGCTCCGGCTCTCCCGCGCACTAAGCCGGCCACAGAGTCTGGGCATAGTGGTGCAAGCTTGTAATATCAGTGCTGGAAAGGCTAAAAGCAAGAACGTCACTGGGCATCCAAACTGCATAGTAAGACCCTGTACCAAATAAATAAAAAAATAAAAATTAGTACTGATATATACATTTGACACAATCCCAATAAAAATACCCACACTACCCCACAGAATGCTAGGGAAAAAATCATAAAATTCTTCTGGAACAAAAAGACAATGAAGGGACAAAAGTAATCTTGGGCAAGAACAATGAAGTAGGAGGCATTGTAATACCTGACATCACCTTATATTACAAAGCTGCAATTAGAAAAATATTTAGGTATGACATAAAATATATATGTAAATCAGCAAAACCATACAGTATTGACCAACATCTCAGACACACTGTAACTGTTTGATGATTGAACAAAAACATTGGAGGAAAGGTATCCTCTTTAATATATTGTGGTGAGTAAAGCAGCTATTCATATGCCATAGAGCTCAGGTGGACTTGTTTTTCTCACAATATACTACACTAAAATTAAAATAATTCAACCACAGTAACACAGTAACATTTAACCTCACTGGGAGATACAGTAGATAGAACTCAAGTAAGGCTTTTCTGAACAGAATGTCAATTGCATACGCTTTAACAATAAGAATCAAAAAAATGGCATTATATCAAAATTAAAAGCTTCTGCACTCAAATGAAGAGATCAAAAAAGTGAATAGTCAACCCATAGAAGAGGAAATTATTTTCCAGCTGTTCCTCAAACCAAGGACTAGTATCTAGAATATGAAGAGTTTTTTTTAATTAGACTATGCAAATTAAAGACCCTGTCAAAAAATGAGGAACTGAAATAGACACTTTTAAGAAGAGGTACAAATGACCAATCAGCATGGAAAAATGTTCAACATCTCTTGACATGAGAAAAATGCAAAACAAAAACACCAAGATTTGCTTTTAAACCAGAAGACTGGCAATCATCTAAATACCAAATAATAACAAATGTCGTTGTGACTTTGGAAAAAAAATGAGCGCTGCTGGTTGCTGTGAACTTAAACTAGTGCTACTATTAAGGGAATCAGTAGCGAGATTTCTCAAAGAACTAAAAGCAGAAATTGTTTGACCCAGCTGTTTCCCTTCAAGTTATCTACCTCAAAGAGCTAAACACATTATGTTACAGTGCTATGTGCATATACGTATTTATAGCAGCACAATCTGGAATAACTAAACCAAAGAAATAACCACATGTTTACCAAGAGACCAATAGATAAAGAAATGTGGTTTCCATATATAATAGAATACTACTTGACACATACTGATGCCACCATTATGGAAATCAGTGTAGTGATTCCTCAAAGCCTAGGATCACAGGTCCCTTTCAAGCCAGCTATTCCCCTCCTAGGTATTTTTCCAAAAGAACTGAAATTATACCACAATGATATATGTGCACCCATTTTTATAGCAACACAATTTTGTCAGAGAGAAATGTTGGAAGCAAACCAAATGTCCATCAACTGGGGAATGGGTAAGGAAGATGTGGCATTTTTACACAATGGAGTATCACTGTTATGAAAAAAGATAAATTCTAGGCTTTTGTAGATAAATGGATGCAACTAGAGACTACATTGCTAAGTAAAATAAATCAAACCCACATCTACAAACATCATATTGTCTCGCTAGTATGGGAATCAGTAAGAGTAAATACAGTCTGAAAGGTACAATAGATACTATGAAAGGGAAAAATTTATTCAATAGAAATGAAAGGGGCCGGACAGATGGCTCAGTGGAATAAGCGCCTCCCTGGCAAGCGCAAGGGCCTGAGTTCAATCCCCGGTCCTGAAAAAAAAAAAGAAAGAAAGAAAGAAAGAAGAAAAGAAAAATTGGGATGAGGCAAAGGACAAAAGATAGAAGGGAAAAAGATATATTTATGTATATATGCAGGATAATATGGATATTTGTACTACCAATTTCTGTTTTTTTAAAAAGCAGTTAATGCTTATTTTTATTTTTAATCTTAGTTTTTCTTTTTAATTTCCTATAACGTTTTTGTGTTTTTTTAAAGCAATTTTGCACATTTATATCAGGTAACTTAACCAACTAATTTTAAGATTATGTTATGTAATATAGCTCCATTGATGAATTCCTACTTGTTTAGTAAATTTTTCTTTAGTTTCTAATTTTTTTCTTACTATTTCGTATTCTTAAAAAAATGAAAATACATAAATAGAATAGTACATGGCTCTAGCAAAGCATAAACTTGAGATATTTGAAAGAAAATTGATGCACCTGAAACACAAAACGTTAAATTAAATAAATCAGAAGCAAGTTTAAAAGTTTAAGTGGTTTCTCTCACTTGAGGACAATAGACTACAAATAGAACGAAAAGTGAAAATAATAGGAATCAAGGTGGCATTTTACCAAAGGCTAGGGTCCAAGAGACTGCGGGCGAGGGAAGCGGAAAGGGCAAAGGGGCATAAATGTTAAGGCTATATACCTCTAATATCAGTGAATAATAATGATGACAAGGATAACAATAATAAGTAAGATGGAAAAAGGAGTCTAAAGTGGGAAATGGATGAGAGGGGAGAGGAACAAATGCAATCAAGATATGTTAAATATGTTTATCTCCTACCTAAGATGAATGCAAACTTCATGCACTCTCACATGTACAGCAACAAAATAAAATGTGAAAAATATGTGCATAAGAATTGAAAGGCCAAGAGATTTTTCTTTGCGTGTCAACATGGAATTGTAAGAATTAATTGTATTTATGAATTGTACCACAGAAGTAGGCATCTTTTATATTTCACTATTGAAGATAATACATAAAATCAAACTATCCACTATAGATTTTCAAATTAAATACAAATAATTAGTCCTACAATTAAATCTGTAATGAAAGAAAGCAGATGGGCATTTGCATATTATTTTAATAAAAATACATTACAAGTTCACGTGACATGAAATTCAGTATCCAATTTAGAAGACAAGGAGAGAGCTGCATATTTTACCATAATGAATAAGTTGTGTGTATAGTGGTTTTAAAAATCACTGCTAAACCCTAAATATCCAAATTCTTGTATCTAGCAATAGTATATTATTCTTATTAAAAATTTGCGGGACAAAGATTGTTCTCTTAAAATTATTAATCCATAAAATTTTTGAGGAAACAAAATAATATTGGAACTCCAATGTATTTAAATAACTGCATAAATTTTCAAGTGATCCAAAATAAAATAAAATTAATAAGAAACCCTCAAATTGTAACAATATTAGAAGCAAAATGGACAAAAATATAGTTTGTAGTTGTAATATTAAGAAACGGAAACAAGCAAAATGCTCTAAACTGCTATTCAAAGAAAGCATCAAATACACGATGATGTCAGGAAAGGTCCCAGTAGCAGGATATTAGCTGTAAAATGAAAACATTTAGACAAAGAAGAAAAGGAAAGAATATTTATTGTCTGAATGATGTGAATTAAGGAAGCTCAAGGTGGAGTTGTGCATCAGTAATTTAGCTACTTAGGAAGGCTGAGGTAGGAGAATTATAAATCTCAGGAAAATTAAATTACAATAAGTAAATAAATAGGTTTTTTTGTAAAAAGGATAAACACGCAAAGCACAACACGTGTGACATCTAAAAGAATTGCTGCAATAGAAGAAGCTGGAAGTATTTATTAGAGGCTGGGGGAATATAAGAGGTAGGAAAGAATGAGAAAGTTATAATGGAGCCTAAGCTACAGTTAGCAGAAGAAAGTTATGGTACCGCACTGCACAGTAGGGTGCCTAGAGATAGTAAGAATATACTGTATATTTCCAAACACACAGAAAAGTAGTTTGAATATTTTCACCATACAATAAGATAGATGTTTAAGGAAATAGTTATGTTTACCCTGATTTTAACATTACACTATATATTTTTAATAATATATAATATATCATATATACCATAACATATTATATATAAACATAGAGACTTTATGTCATAGTACTCTATGAATAAACAAGTTTTTGTCATTTTATATTTCATTTAAAATATGGAATAGAATAATGAAAATTATGAAAGATACAATTCTGAATGAAGCTAGGGTACGCAAAATTATTTGAAATTTTCATTTTTCTTGAAAACAAGTAAAAGTGTATTATAATTATATATTAATTAAATTGATATTATTATAATTATCATTTGAAACCATTTAAATGTTGTTTTGAAATAACTGTAATTTTGATATATATTTCTTCTAAACCAACATTCTGCTTAGATTTTATGCAAAATTAACTCTTTTGGTACAGGGTCTCATTACACAACTCAGTGTACGTGCTTGTAGTGATCTTTCTGTTTGCAACCTCCCCAGCACTGGGATTACAGGCGTGCACCACGATGCCCAGTCTTGGTGGCCGGCTCAGCACACATAGGGGAGAGGCTGGTGCATCACGTGGTGTTGGGGATCAAACCCCAGTCCCTGAGCTTGCCTAAGTAGGTGCTCAGTCCACTGAGCTATCTCACCAGCCCCAAAATTAACTCTTTTGTCCATGAAATTTATTCATACTGCACTAGGAACTCAGAAACATGTAAGAATATGTTTCTTTGAAACATCTCTCTGAAACATTTCCTTTATCATTTATTATTTATAGACTTTTGCTCTCCTCTTTTCTTAAAATATTTGGTTGATTTATATGTGCTATGAAAATCTGGTCTTAAATTTAATAAGCTTACACTTTTCCCATTTTCAAATTCATTGATTAAAAATTTAAAAAAACAACTTTGTAATAATATATTCCATATTAATAGTCAAAATTCGCTGAGTAATTTCTACTAGTTAAGTACTATCCTATTGTACTATTATAGTGGTATTCTTATTTTGCTAATTTCATATAGTACTTGGAGCTCAAGAAATTTAAAAAAATTTAAAACATAAAAATGCTTACATTTTTTAAAAGGCACTCTATGCCGTGAGAATATATCATATTTATATTCTGAATCAAATCAGGAATCAGAAGACTGTAAATCCCACATGTTCTATTCCATTCATGTTACATTCTCCTTGAAATACATTTACATGACTACTGAGCCAATCACCCTAAAATTAGTTAAACAGAGCCACAGGGACAAATGAAAACAAATTATCAGTAAAATTGGTATTACTTGATTTCAGCCATCTCTGTTAATAATGCTGATTTCTAAATTAGTCAATACTTTAACAAGTTCTCTGATGAAGCCTTTCCTAACAAGTGTAGAGTTGATTTCAGATAGCCTTACACAAAAAATGCTTGTTTTGGTCATTATTCTACACTGTTTTAAATCACATTTTCCAGAAAGAATTAGTTGCATAGCTATATTTTGAAGATCATAAATTTTCTATCTTAAATATCCCAAACAAAAGTTCAATGTTTATTCACTCAAAATACTTCCCAAGGTATTTCATTGCTGTAATGAAAGTAAAAACCATTTAGAAACATACACCATTAATGTTTTCTTAATCTTTTTAAGTGAACAAGAGACAGAGAAGCATACAAGAGAGAAGACTAAATTGCCAAAATGAATAGATTTTTTAAATTTGAAATTTCATGATGTTTATTTTATTTGGAAATATGTAAAAAGTTAACCTAAATAAAATGTTAAAAATAATAAATACTCTTATGAAAGTATCCTTAATTCAGTCATCCCACTTCCATGCCTCTGTCCTTGTGTCTCACGTGCGCTCATCCCACAAATCATCTTTCTTGTCTCTGGGTTAGATTTTCTTTTGATTTCATACAACTATCTGTGTCTACACTTGTCTATCCTCATGTATGTATGAATATTAGTCCATGATAAAATGTCTTTTTTTACTTAGCTCTTGGTACTTAGTGATATGTAACCTAAACAGGACTCTGTGGAAGTCATGCAGCTTTTTCTCGTTATTTAATGTAATAAACTACTGGAGGTACAATAAACTACAAGCTATTCATGCTCTTCTCCCAAATATGAACACGTTTCTAAATTTTGTATTTATAAAGCATGCTGCAATAAACATATTATACAGTTTCATTTTTTAAGGAGGGTTTTTTGTGAGGTGGATATTCTAGAATATTTGAAGTGTTCATTAAGTCTTCAGAACTCCTCTAAATGATTTTATGATTATGGATATCTATCCAAATGTATGGCAGTGTCTTTTTTTCCCATATATATAGAAACTGTTCATTTGTTATAATTTTCATGCTTTAAATATTTCTCATATCCCATAGCTAAGAAATTGTGTCTCAGTTTAGTTGTAGGACCGTATGATTTTCATGTCTTTGCTGAGATTCTCCAGTGGTATATACTGTTTATTTTTGGAGAATTTACACCTATTAATAACTGGGGCAGAGAAGGTGACTCAGTGGAATAAGCTCTTCCCTGGCAAGCACAAGGGCCTGAGTTCAATCCCCAGTTATGCCAAAATAATAATAATAATAATAATGATAATAATAATAATTCAGATACATTCATTGTTTGAAACTTTGATAGTCCCAGCATCCAGGTCACTTCTGGATCTAATTCACCTGTTTTTCTTTTTTCCTATACTGTGAGTAGGAAATTTTTGTGAATTTTTAGATTTTTTTTTGATGGCCTGTTTTTTGTGTGGAGGTATAGAATGTTTAATATCATGTGTAGTAATAATTGAGGAGGAAAGAAAATAAATATTTGTTTGGAAATAAGAGTTTTGCTTCAGATGGGTTTCTGAATGCAATTGGGTACCTACTGAGCCCATCATGTAAATCTGAGTGAGTACTAGTGTTCTCTTTGTGCACTTGCCACCTTTAGAGCACAAGTGGCACCAGATTTCTTTGTGCCTAGGGAGAAGCTAGGGTACTAGGGAGACTTGCTCAACATTCCTATCATGCACTCTGCTGTATCCTTTGCATCTTAGTCAAAAGCTCGCAGAGATCTGTGCTCCAAACTCCTGCCTTGTACCCAATGGCTGAGCTCTGTTAATTGGTGCTCTGGGCTTGGTGATGTGGAACAGACTGAGGTGCAGGGAAGGGCACTTCCAGGTGTCTCCTTGGAGCCTCATAGGTAAATACTGTGTGATTCAGTCTCAGGACTACACATTTCATTTTGGCCTTGCCCCCATAAGTGGTAGAATAGTCTTTAATAATCTGGGTATGAATAATTTTTCTTCTTGAATGATGTGTTCTGTGTTTTCTCTACTTATGTTTAAGAGAAAAAAAATTTTTGTTGGCATTCTATGCTTTTTCCACAGTACAACTGCATTTGGCTGGTGTTTGAGGGAGACTTTCCTGTCTCCTGTCCTCAGTCTCCTCATTCAACACTTGAGAAAAATTGTCAAGCAGAGCTTAGTTGTGTTAACTGCATCTACAAGAATGGCTCACCATTTGTAATAGACAAGATCGTTTAAAAACTGCAGCCATTATAAGTAATTTCTTGGTTGTATCTGTTAAATATTATTAAAATAATTTCAATCATAAAATAGGAGATATTTACTGTTTGAAATTAAAATTTATTTGAGATTCATAAAACTTTTTTTCAAGAAATATTTTGGAGAAATAATTTGAGAAGGTAAAGGACATCAAATTAATGACAGAAATACATTAAAAATTTGCAAAAAATATATCTTTTAAGCTCTTTTCAAGATTTCAATACCTATTTTTCAGGAATTCAGAGCTAAATCATTAAGTAGCTAAAATCAAAATAATAGATATGCTTTTAAAATCACAGTACTTAGAAAATAAACAATAATAGGGCAAATTTATAGTATATTTGCTACCAAGATAAAAATATGACTATGAATTTTCATTTACTTAAGAAATTACATCTTGTACTAAATAATATTTTAGATACTAAATTATATTTTGTTTGTATGTATACTTTATGAAATTATTTAATGATTTTTTTTTATTTTTTTTGCAGAACTAGGGATTGAACCTAGGCCCTTGCACTTGCCAGGGAACACTTACTCTACTGACCCATCTCCCCAGTCCCTTGAAATTTTCGATAATAATTTTAACAGTTAAAATAATAACCTCCACATATACCCTGTGAGCTAACAAAAATTTAAGTCACTAAAGATGTTTGAAGGTGAAATAACTAAACATAAAATTAAAATATTTAGCTGAAAAACAATAGAGAAATTGCAGTTCCTAAGAATTAGTTTAAAAATTTGGGCCAGCAAGATATATCAGCAGACTAGACACCTGCTTATGGAAGTGCAGGGACCGGGGTGAGATTCCTGGCACCACATGCAGTGCCGCCCTGCATCTGGGTGTGCTCGTCACCCACTCAGACCAGGCATGGTGACACATGCCTCTGATCCCAGCAGTAGGGAGGCTGAAAACAAGAGAATCACTACAAGCCCAATCTGTGTAGTGAAACCCTGTACCAAATACACTTTAAAAAAAAATCTTGACAAGACACTAAGAGCAATTCATATAAGAAAAAATCTCCAAATTAGACTTTGAAAAAATGAAAGAATTGTGACCAACAGGAGAGATAAGATGGAAGGTATATATGAAAAATTTGTCCCTGTACTAGCTACAATGTGAGTAATCTGTAATTATATCAAAATAAAAATTTAAAAATAATATACATTATCTCAGAAAGTAAGAGACCTCAAAGAATTTATGAAAGAAAATATTGCAATAATACTGATACTGAAAAACCACTACTGAACTATTTATATATTAGAAATGAGATTGATTTCATATCATTTATAGTACATAGAACAAATTCTTTCAGTTGCTTGTTACTATGTAGACAGAAAAATCAATGGTCATTTTCTCTTGTGTCCTATTCTCTGACATGAGCAAAAAAGGTGGAAATTAATAGAGCAGTATATTTTTTATAAAGCAGAAAAAAATGATTTAAAGGACTGTATGAGTACCAAAAGAATCAGCTAAATGTCTTATGTATTTAGCAAAAACGTTACTGGGTAAATGGAATGCAGGAGAAACAGACGGAGACAGAAAATATCTATAGAATAAGGAACTTAAATTGTATGTACAACATATGTGTATGTTTGTGTATAACAACTTAAAATGTATATTTAATACAAATCAGTGATATCTACACAAGACAGTTATTAAGTTTACAGATAGATCTACATTGGACAGAATGTGTAGTAGCTATACACAGAGAATAAAATTACGAAAATGTTGGCTATGATCCCTGAATTTTAGTTGTATAAGAGGAAGCAACACATAATAGCAAAAGACCTAGTGTCACGTGTTACTAATGTCACAAAAGTATGAATAAAGGGCAAGTTGTTGTGAAAAAAAGGGAAGAAAAATATATATGTGTACACAAGTGAATTAGGAAAGATAGCTACTTTTTCTTAGTTCACTGAGAATAAAAGTTCATATTAATATTACTTAGACAAGATATCATGTCTGCATGTTGTCTTTGGAATAAATACTATGAAGACAACAATATGCAATGTATTAACTACTATAAACATTCTACTAACATGTTTTAAAACTGTTTCATTGCTATTTTATCTTTATCTTTTTTTTTCTCATTAAAATGAATATTTAAAAGAAAAAAGCAAAAGAGAAGTCCAAAGTCTGAGAAATGAAATGAAGTGTCAATGACTTAGTACGTTTTGTAAATTGTTTTACTGACATGCTTATCAGGCTTTGCTAAAAAGTTTTTAGCAGAAAATTTTGGGGAATGAGCTAGTTTCACCACATGAAAGCCACCAAGTCCAGAGTGTTCATTATAGAGATGAAAGCTTTCCGTATTGTCATCAACATAATACAGAAGGCATCAAAAAAAA
>NDGM010302222.1:0-11137 GCA_002564305.1 Octomys mimax | reverse complement strand
AACCAGGGATTGAACTCAGACCCTTGCGCTTGCCAGGGAAGTGCTTATTCTACTGAGCCATCTATCTCCCCAGCCCCTAAACCATCACTTCTTCACACAGCCCATCTGTACACAGCTTAGGAAAGGGTCTCTATGCATGTTCCATCACATCTCTGAGCTTTACCTCCTCAAAGAGTTCATTACTGCACATGAATGCATTTTGTATTAGTTTTCATATTCACTGTTTCCTACCTGAAGTAGAGTACTAAAATTCTCTAAGAATAGGCTTATGAAACAAAAGAGGATGATATATTATTCCCAAAATAAATAATAATTACTAAGGAAGGAGAGCTATCTATTTAAAAATCTATACTTTGCTACACAACTAGTAGGCTTAGAAGAATGCTGTTTCATGCCTAAATTTATTTTTTGATTTTTTTATCTTTATATATTTGGTACAGGGTGTCACTACCTAGCTTGGACTCGTAGTGATCCTCCTGTTTTCAGCCTCCCCATTGCTGGGATTACAGGTGTGTGCCACCACACCCAGACTCAGTTACTAGCTCAGTACACCCAGGGGTGGGGCCACAGCAGCATACAGTGCCAGGAATTGAACCCTGGTCTCTGCACTTGCCTAAGCAGGCACTTAGTCTGCTGAGCTACCTCTCTGGCCCTTCTTGCATATATTTAAATAAGCCAACTGCATTTTATTACATTTACTACAGAAAAGAAATTCAGGATCATAAATCCATAGAGGATTTTCTTCTTTAAAATTCACAACCACATCCTTATGATCCAGAAAAATGCCTATCTCACTGCATGCAATTCAGTAGATGTGCTCTTCCTCAGTTTTCATCACTCCTAAAAACTCTGTATTTTCTTTGATGATTCCAGTCTACATTAGTATATTAATCAGACCTGAATGCAAGAAATGGAAATTAATCAAGATATGCAAAAGAGAAAATGACTTAATAAGGGGAACTAAGTGCTGTCAGTTCTATAGAAGTTCTGGAGTGGAACTGTTCCAACAATGGGCAGGAAGGGTTCAAATGTCACCAGGCCCTGGATATGACACATAATGCAAACAGTCACAATTACTGGAGCTGCTACTTCCCTTGCCAGTGGAGAAATAAGGAGAAAACATTTTTGAAAAAACACACAAAGAATATAATCACAGTTAAGAGAAATCACAGGCACCAAGAAAAGCAAGAGTTTTTTAAGAAATACAGGAAGAAAAAAGGAAAGAAAACCTGGAGGATGAGGCAGAGAGAAAGAGAAAGGAATCAGTTGTAAGTCATATATGTCTAAAAATGTATTCATTTTTCTAGATTTTCCAATTCATTTGAATACATGTTTTTAAGATTGTCTGTAGTGATCCTGTGAATTTGTCTGATGTCTGTTACAACATCCTCTTTTGCTTTGCTAATTGTACTGATTTGCATCCCCTCTCTTTTAGTCAGTGTAAGAGTTTATTAATCTGTTTATCTTTACAAAGAACTAATTTTTTCACTGATTCCGTATGTTGTTTTTATTCTCTAATTAAGTTCTGTCCTGATTACTTTCTTTCAAATGAGTTTAGTTTTTGTTCTTGTTGTCCTAAGAATTTAAGATACATCATTGGGTTATTTTTGAGATCTCTCTCTTTTTTTAATATGGACACTTATTATGCCTATACACATCCCATGTATAAATGACTTTCCTATAGCTCCGAGATTTTTGGGTTTTTTGTTTTCTTTTGTTTGTTTGTTTGTTTTCTGTACTAGAAATCTACCCCAGAACCTTGCACTTATCAGGAAGGTACTTGTGGCATTGAACTATATCCCTGGCCACAACTTGGAGATTGTGATGCGTTGGGTTTTAATTTTCACCTGATTTTAGGAATTTTTAACTTCTCCTTTGTTTCTAGAGTTACCCATTAATTCAAAAGTATATTGTTCAATCTGCATGTTTTTATGTAGTTCTTACAGTTTCTTTTCTACTGGTTACTAGTTTTGTTCCATTATCATTTGATAAAATACAGAAAGTTATTGCACATTATATTGTTTATGTCTATTGTCCCCTCAAAGCCTCCTGCAGTCATGGGGCCAGGCTTTTAGAGTTTGTGACCAATTCATGAGCCAGTGCAAGGGAATATGGATGTGAGTCATACACTCACACCCCAGTGTGTAATCTGGATACAATACAGGAAAGAGAGAGAGGCTAGCTAGCTGCCTCAGCTGCTGCTCCTCCTTTTGTTCTTTGCTGTTTTCCGCTGCCATGAACAGCTGCACTCTCCCATTTGCCACTCTGCCTTGGAGCCAGCTGGGTATGGACCAAAACCTCCATAAATGGTGAGTTAAATGAACCTTTCCTCTTATTTATTTCTTTATTTATTTATTTTTATTTTGCGGCACCAGGGATTGAACTCAGGACTTTTCACTTGTCAGGCAGGCGCTTAATGTTGACAAGCTATCTCCGTGGCCCAACCTTTCCTTCCTTAATTTTGGGTGTTGGGTATTTTATTCCAGCAATGAGAGAAAAATAACCAAGATATTGCATTATTTTATAGTGTTAAGAATTGTATCATGGCCTAAAATATGATCTGCTTGGGAAAATACTATATGAGCTGAATTTTTAAACAGCAGACATTCTGTAGTTATTGAAAATAATATTCTGCAGGAGCCAGCTAACTCTGGTATATAGAGCAGTGCACTTCTTTTTATTGAATTTTGTTTTTGTTTTTTGATTTTTGTCTGTATGACCTATCTGTTGACGAGAGTGGAAATTTTATGTCAGCCACTATTTTGTACTAGGTCCTATGCATGCCTTTATATCAAATAGTGCCCCTTTTATGAAATGTGGTTCCCAGTGTTCAGCACTTGTGGATACACAACTGTTAGATTTTCTTAGTGGATTGTTTCCTTGATTAATATTGAGTGGTTTCCCTTGTTTTTTCTGACTAATTTTGTCTCCAGTTCTGCTTTCTCAGGTACAATTGTAGCCACTCCTCCTTGTTTTTGGATTCCATTTGCATGTCTATATTGCCAAGCTGCTTTTGTCCTAGAGAAAGCACCTGCTGCCCCTCTGAAAATACCTCACTCAAGGCAGCCTGTGTCCAGTATCTAGAGCACAGGAGAGACAAGCATTATGGCATATAGCCAAGGCTGCAAAGCTTATTGTTAAACTGAAGTTCAGATATTTCTCTTAAAGTCAAGGGTACTTTTGCAACTGAGATGATTAGCCTTGAATCTCTAAGCATTTAATCAATGCCTTTTTGTTATGCAACACAGAAAACCAAACTTCCCCATTTGAATCCACACAGAGGTCTTAGTAAACTAACTGCACAACACTTCTATAGAACTTCATTTGTAAGCCTGTAGTTCGGAGATATTTCTTTAGTTCTGATATTTGCAATCCTATTTTAAGGCAAAGATTGTTTTTGGGAGCTTTATTTATTTATTTTCTTTTGTAAGTCAGGAATATTTTCTGTAATTTTGTATCAAATGTTTGGGAGAAAAAATAATCAGTATTAAAATTTTCAGCAGTAGTTTTGATCACATTAAAAAATAACTATTTACCTATTTGCAAAGTCAGTAAATTTACCTGTGAAGAACTAAAGATGAATACAAGAGCTAAATATACAGAGAAGTGATTTCTTTTAAATTCACTATATTTCTTTGAGTGCTTTTTGTTTGGGTAATTATGAGTTATCTCCCTCTTGTAATGAAGTAATTTAAATCTGAATGTTTTCTTCATGAAAATAAGAACCCACTTCAATTTTTTTTTTTTTAATGTGAAAATCTGTACTTTGGACATGAGTTGATCATGTCTCTTGAGGAAACAACACTAAGAAAAAAGAAACCTAGTTTTTAGAACAGAAACCAAAGCTCTCAATTTGTTTAGATGGGCTGTTTTCTGTTTCAATTCCTGTGTCAGATGGAAGTATAGGAAGAATTTTTAGCATCACATATAATCTATGCAAAGACACAACTCTCATTGAGAACTGCTGCAAAACAATGTACATTCAGTATCTAAAATATGCTGTGAATTCTGAAATGTAACCTTTAATTTGAATGGAAGAAAAAGATGAGTGCTTACACTCACAGACTTATATGGAAAACTATTTATTCTGATATACAATAAGTTAGTATTTAGATTATCCTAGTATGAAACAAAGGGGATGGAAATCTGGGAATTCAGACAAAAACTAAAGAGAAACTGAAGGTAGCATTTACTGGACTTATTTCCTCAGCCAAGGAGCATCAGGCTGCTATAGCATGTTAATTTTCTGTTCTTTTTCAACGCATGGACATTTGCCCCTACTTGCCAAAGTAACAAGAGGGGAATTTTAGAAACAATAATTACCTGTAAGGGAGAAATAGCAGAGCAGAGGAAAAAAAGTTCCAACTCCTACTATAATTTTTTAAAGCAATTACTTGAATATTCTCATAATTTGTATGGATTTATTATAAAATGTAAGTAGGTATTTGCATGATGGAATGATTATGAACTATATATTTTGTATCGTTATTTTAAACTAACATTAATTTTCAAAAATTAAAAATGTGACATATGAAAAAAATAATATTAAACCATTGTCAAAATTTCATGATCCATGAAAGACAGTGAGTATTAGTGTTTAGATGTTGGTTTTCCAAATTGGTTCCTCTGATTATGCTAACATAATACTCAACATATAATTTTCACAACACATACATAGCTGCATCACTATTTTAAGAACTATAATGTACCACAATTTACTTAATAAATCCATTTTTTCTGGACTTGTAGGTTATTTTAAATTCATCTCTGTCCCTTTATATTTGTGAATCTGCTTCATTATTTCTCAGAATAAAATCCTATAAGAGCATTTCTGGCATATGTTTAAGGCATTTGATATATTTGCCAAGTGCTTTTTAGGAAACTTGGACCAATTTAGATTCCCATTAGCAGTGCATCAGAATATCTGTTTCTTTCAGCTCATACTGTCACTCACTTTTGTCAGCAATTTTAATATTTGTCAATTTAGTAGGTTAAAATCTAAATCTCATTTGACATATAGTGTTTCAAATTTCAATAAAATTTGTTCTGTTGTGAATTATCTATTGCTGCTCTGATTATTTTTCCATTGATATGTTTATTAATTCCTTTAAACAATTTGATACAGTTTTTTTATCAATATATTAACAGGTGTTAAATTATTTCACTATATATTTGAATTATAATTCCATATTTACTGTTCATCACAACTTCCATTATTGTGTAGATTTTATATGCATGAGCATATAAGAACGTTTTAGATATTTTTTTCAAATCTTTTGAGATACTGAATATAAAAATCAACAAAGTCCATAACATATGTGTCATATAATTACTTTCTATTAGTGGAACAAAATACCCAAAACCCTTGAATTATAGAAAAGTCTATTGCAGTCTATCACAGTTCGCCGGTGCTTCTGTCCTGAGTCAACTGGCTACAAGGCAGAAGGGCATGGCAAAGTGGTATTGCAGAGAAACAGCACATGGCATGTCTGACAGGAAGTAGCAAAGCAGCAAGCAGCTGCAGCAGTAGCAACTTCCCTTTCACTTTTATTTCATCCTGGCTATAAGCTTTTAGGGTGGGGTATTCCATACCCCAGATGAGCCTTCCTATTATCCATACCTAGGGCTTCAGCAAATCAATTAGTGGACTAAACTAATCAGTGGACATTTTAGTACCACACACCCTAAACCCAGTATCACACACCCTGATCCTCCCTCCTCAAAAAAGCACCACCTATTAGCATATAATGGTTGAGGGGCCATTCGATACAAATCATCACAATATACAGAAACAAAAGTTTAACCCACAAACTGCATCATAATTCCTAAGACATCAACCCCTTATCTATAATAAATCGCCCAGGGTATTATCCTGCTTTAAATCAGGCATGAGAGGAATGGAGGTTTCTATGTACAGTGACAAGTTAGGAAGCTAATGAATAACTTCTTTAACAATTAGCTGTTAAAAGCTAGAATATTTTTAGCAACTGACAGCTTCCTTAGATTTTAGCATCATTAGTAATTTAGAAGCAATAAGAGATAAACAAATGTGATCACATTACCAATCATACTGAATTTACCATTTCTAGCGAGCCTGTCTAGAGCTTCTCACTCCAACCACCTCCAATCAGGACAAATCTGAACTGTCTGCCTTCTTGTACTGCATAGCTTTATCACACTGAGTCTCTGCTGAGATCCAAAGGCTGGAAGCAGATGCCCTTTTCTTAGCAAGCTAAAAATAAACACACTTTACGTTTCTCATTCAGTTTCTTTTTCTTTTTTAACCTTTTAATCTCTATATCTCAGTATGTTTTCATCTATCAATTTATTTATCTCCTCATAATAATTGTCACTGGCTACCTCATTCAGTCCTAAATTTAGGTCATTTTTATCTGTATTTATTTAGATTACATTAAAAGGATAATGCTGTGTGTCAATCCAAAACACTGACTTCGGAGAGTTAAGCTACTTGGATTTTGACATCTGTTGTGCCACTAACAATTTGAATAACTTTGGACAAGTTCTTTAAGTTCATGGGCCTCACCACAGGATTTTTATGGTGTCTATGTGAGAGTGCTTAGAACCTTGCCTATCACAGAGTCGATATCCAATACGTGCTTTATCCTTTTCTATACTTCAAGTACTTCTATGAATTCCTTTGTGACTTAGCAAGGTGTTAGGTGGCTCATACTCAAGATATAGGCACATTCTAAGAATCAACCGAGGAGCAGCTTCTTGAGATCAAATTTAGGCACCTGAATATCAAGTAAAGAAAAATTTAAAAAGTAAAGAATGTGAGAATTTCTCAGACATGCTGCCAGCAGGCTAGGAATTGGCACAATAGTACCACTCATGGAATATGGATGCCTCAGTCCAGGCCCATCAGTTCTACAACGCCTCAATGCATTTCATCCACAAGAGGCTCCAGAGGTCCTGTTATGTCCCTTGTTTTGCTCCCTCATCACAGTTGTTTTTAGAATAAAATTGAATGGTTTCATTATTTTCTTTCCTTAAGGTGTAGCCATGGTTCATTTACCTTTATAACAATAGGTAATGTATCCAAACTACTCCTTTTAAAGATGATGACATAGATATGATTTCCACATAGGTTCAGAGTAGCTCTTAAATTCATGGCTGATAAGCATCCCATGGAATCACAATGCTGATTCCATGTGCTGCTATCAGAAATGGGAAGATTCCAGAACTTGACCTTGTGAAGAAGCATCAGCATTTTTAATAAGCTCTAGAGATGATTTTCATAATGTGGCTCTGAGTTTGAAAAACAATGCTGTGGATGTGCTGGGATACTAACCTTCTTTAGTTTGATTAATCCTTCTCATTTTGAGGATCTAAAATATCCTCAGAAAATCTTTATGTGTTCATAGATGGCACTTTTCATGGTAATTGGATCATCGAAGTACTATAGTCCACAATGGGTTAATCCACTGATAAATTCATGTTCCATTTTTGCAGTATATGAAATTAAATTTAGCACTTTCATTATCTGAAGTTTTCCTCCTATACACAGACAGAAAACCTGAACTTAAATAGATTGCCTACATAGCTTTTTGTAACTCCCACTCTTACCAGGTAGGATAGTTAACTTTCACATAGTTTTCAAATTAAGAAATTTATGATAACCAATGTCTACTTTATGGGTAGGCAAACTTGAAACTCAGCTCACTTTTAATCTTGTTGCAAGAATTAAATGAAGTATATAAAGCATTTTAAAGAATGTAAATAAGTACTAAATTAGTTATTATCATTATTTTTTCTTATTATAATAGTACATTAGGACATCTCTAGAGATAGCGTAATATTTTTTCTTATCTAAAAATTGTACTAAAATATTGTTTAATTGACAGTCTCAGAGTGGTATAGTATACCTCAGTTTTATGTGTGAACAAGCTGGGTGTCTGAGATGTTACACTAAATTCCCAGAATAAAACCAACAAACTGAGTTTGATTTTCTTTACAAAAAGTAAATACCAGGAGACATTTGCTAAATAATGATATGGTCAGTGGCTCTTATATTTTTATCTTATTTGTTCCTTTAAATAGCTCAATAAAGTCAGTTTTATCATCATTAAGTAAAGAAATGGACAGGCTTAAAATGAGTAACACTCTCAAATTTATAGTTCACAAATATTAGAGCCAGAAAGCACCCCAGCTATGTTGGAATCTCCACTCATACTACTCTTTTATGAATCTGAACTCCAAGCAGATCTTGTTGCATGATACATTGCAATCTTGTATTATAGTTCCAGTTCTACTCCATGAGTCTGAGTGTATCTTTCCAAAGAAAGACACATTCCTATATGCCAAGAGAATACTGCTTCCTTGATTCTTTATAAAGAGAGGGAAAATGTACTGATTTGAAAGCCAATATCTTAAAATCAATACACCATAATTGCAGTTCTTGCTCTTTATCTACAGACTTCATGTTCTTACAAACTACTATCAGTCAACTCAAAGCTTAAAAATAAGCTAGTAATGATATAAATTCAAATATTTGAGCTAAGTCAACTAGAAAACATTTTTCTGAAAACTTTATGCCTTTATTTTGAAAGTGGAAATTGGCAGCTAATTTTGAAATGGGTAATATTCACAGAAAATATGTCTGCAATATTTTTGCAATTCAAGTACCTGAACAAATAAATGGACAAATCTGCTTTTGAATAATTTACTTTCATTGTACTACTGAATAAACGCATTATTAGAATAAAATAGTTAACGATTTCCCACAGGAATTCTAAATGCCTGTTACTGAAACTTAGTCCAAAAACATAATGGCATTATTATTGGGAGAAAGTGAAGCCTGGATTTCCTGTCCATTTTTTGGTCTCTCCCTTGTATTATGACCACAGTGGTTCTCTTTACCCTCACTTTCACTTGGCATACTTGTTACTTCAAATACAGAGAACAGAAAGATTAGTAAAATGAAAGTATCTATTGTAAAATATATATATTTTCAAAATTATCCATAATACTTATAGAAAATTTCAAGTGCAGGAAAAATGATTCATTTCATGCAAGTCTGGAAAATCCAGAGCACATTGTGCATACCTATTGTTCCAATGCCAAGTGCTGCGGTGCTAAACTTGCTTAATTGGTGTCTTTTGTGTTAACCTCCTTCTAAATAGATTCCTACCTATTGGAACTATACTCATCTTCCTCTCAAATAGATCATATCTTACGCTAGCACACTGATGTGTGAGGACTTATTTGCTTCCTCTTTTGACTTTGAACCCAGCGCCTTCAGCAACCTGCTTTATTCCCATCTCAGCCTAGATTAAAGTGAAAGTTCCTCTACTTTTGCTCTTGACATAAAGCATTTTCTTTATGCTTCATTGTCTTTGAGTTCCTTGGTAGAGTGAAAAACTGCCAAAAACAAAACAAAAAAAGCAAAAAGTCACGTGATTTATCTCCCAACCTTCAGATTATGATGTTACTCCCAACCCAAAGACAAGTGTAAAAAAGTCCTCTGTAACAAAGAAATTAGTTATGCTATGGGTTCTTCCAATGAGGTGCAAATTCCCTATACTGAATACGACCTTCACGTATAACGAAATTGTACCAATAGACTACATTAAAAAACATACTGCTGTAGTTACACATTGCTTCATGTAAGACCAATGGTAACTACAAAAACAAATACCTATAAAGAATACATATAAGATAAAGATAAAGGAATAAAAATGTATCAATAAAAACATGATATTATTAGGGTGATAAAAACTATAAAAATAGAACCAAATAAAATTTTGAATTATAAAGCAAAATAAGTAAAATGAAAATTTAGAGATAAGCAGTGGTCATAGGCTTCAACTGGCAAAAAGATGTAGCAAACATGAAGTGAGATCAAATAACATTGTCTAAACTAGAGAACAGAGGAAGAAACATTAAAAATACACAAACATCCTTTGAAACCTATGAAATTATCATTAGATTACACAAAAAATTACAAACTGAAAGTTAGTGGCAAATATATTTGATTAATACAAATAAACTGCTAATTTGATGAAATATATTAAATATATTGATTTATATAGCCAAGATATTACTTACTTTCCAATGAAGACAGACGTAAAGTAGTCCACAGACAAGCAGCCTGGGCTGGGGCTGCCTTCCTGGCAGCATCTGTTTCCTTTCTTTCTGGGTGGAAACACTTTTCCTAACGCATGTCTTAAAAAAGACAATTTAAAGAAAAAGCTGAAAGGAGGGAAAACAAAGGAACGAAAAAATATTAAGAAATGTTAACTTTTAAGATGGGCCAACTTCCCTGAAGAAATGTAAACATTATGTACTTCTCACATGTCCTAATAAACTAAACTAAAAAAGTAGTGGAAAAATATCTATTCAGGAAGCAAGAATTATAAATAAAATACATGATTACCTGCTATCTACATGAGACACTGTAAATACAAACAGCAGATAGGTTGAAAGTAATGTATACTTTCAGTTGAAAAGTACTACCAAAAATAAAAAGACTAATGATAAAACTATTATTTCATAAAAATGAAATGATTATAATAAATGTATATGTAACTAACACTCAAAAATTACATGGATCAAAACTTAGCAGAGATGGACAGTAGATAGTTTCACAAGCATAACTGGAGATTTTGACACTTTTATTTCATCAACTGCTAAAGTATTAGACAAAAATCTGTGAAGATATAGAAGTTGAAAGGAGTGTTGATAGCCATTTTGAGCACATACACCCTCATTCAAAAGTATAATTAATAACTTCAGAATATATATTATTTCTCAGTGCACACGGTTCAGTTACCAAGATTAGGCACTTGGTACATTTATCCTGGATCATGACACATGGCTCTGTTAACTTAAATGAACAAATAACATACAGAATATATTCTGCTACCATAATGAAATTAAATTATAAATCTGAAACATATATAAAATATACATAAAAGCAATATCCTAAGCTTGTATCCAAAGAAGCTAGAGAATAAGGCAAATTAATAATAAGACAAAGAAGGCAACAAAAACAAAATACAGAAAGGTACAACAGATACTGTGAAATGGAAAGAAACTGTTCAAAGGGAAAAAACAACCAGGGTGGGCCAAAGGAAAAAAAGAAAGAGTGGGAGATATATATATATATATATATATA
>NDGM010302175.1:0-12569 GCA_002564305.1 Octomys mimax | reverse complement strand
TCTTGGGAGGCTGTAAACAGGTGGATCACTATGAGTCTGATCTAATAGTAAGACCCTGAACACCCTGTAGGCCCTTCTTCCCCCAAAAAAGAAAAGAAAAAACCTCAAAGACGTGTTCTGTCTATCACTGTTTATGGCTGTTCATGGCCCTGCTCTCTGGCGGTGCTTGTAGTGTGAGGAAGGAGTGCAACGCCCCCACGCAGTGGCAGTCCGGGGGGCCTGTCAGCAGTTTGCAAGTATGCATATGACAGCTGTCTCACACTGGATGAGCACATGGTTAACAGACAAATGTGCTTTAGATTATACAATGTAGACAGCCTCCAACTTAAAATCATTGGACTTAGTGATTTTTCAACTATAATGGTGCAAAAGCAATACATATTGAGAAGAAATTATGCTTGCTTCAGATTCTGAATTTTGATCTTTCCCCAGGCTATCTGTATGGAGGTGCTGTACCTCAACAGTTAGCACAGCTCCCAGGGGAGAGACAGCTAAGATCCTACAGTAGACTGTGCTGCTAAACTGCACTGTGGGACAGGTTGGGTGTATTAAATGTGTGTGCAGCTTTTGGTTTTTTCAACTTCTGATGGGTTTC
The DNA here is from genome assembly GCA_002564305.1 of Octomys mimax. Classification (NCBI taxonomy): domain Eukaryota; kingdom Metazoa; phylum Chordata; class Mammalia; order Rodentia; family Octodontidae; genus Octomys; species Octomys mimax. The sequence continues at coordinate 11,974 of NDGM010302175.1, read as the reverse complement.
TCAGATCGTAAGTTGAGGGGCATCCATCTATCTTTAAATATCTTTGATGGAAAAGTTTTAAGTTTAGAAAAGTTAAGATCATAAACATATTATTTGGCTTTTTACAAGTCATGGAGATTAATTCAGAAGCCAATTTATTCCACAGTTTATTTATTTTTCTTTCTGTCTTTTTTTTTTTTATTTTAGGGAGAGGTCTACAGAGTGTTCAGGGTCTCACTACTAGATTGGACTTGGAGCAATCTGCCTGTTTACAACCTCCCAGGAGCTGGGATTACAGGCACGTTCCACCATGCCCAGTCTCAATTGCCATCTCAGTGTGCCCCCAGGGTGGGGCCAGCATGTCAGGCCCTGGGAGCAAACCTCGGGCTCCTGAGCCTACTTGCAGGTGCTTTAATCTGCTGAGTATTTGGTCAGCCCCATATTCCACAGTTTAGATCAGGAAACACCTGAGACTTTTGTGTGAGACCTGGAGGTATGCAAAAGTGAACAAGACAGAATCCTGGCCTGGTAGAGGCTTAATTTAGTGAGGTAATTGAGTTTCCCACTGCTATGAAGTAAAATCCAAATTTCCTAGCATGGCTACTGAGTTGCTTCTGTGTCTGGCTGCTTGCATCACCTTTCAGCCTTGTGTTTCTACCATGTAGATGACTTTCTAGGACATGGCATCAGTTTTGCTCAGGCTTACTGTGGTCCTGTTGCTCCTCTGGGGTACAGCATGGCCTGAGAAACCTTCTTGTAGGCTAGCTCCTACCCGCACCTGTGATGCTGCCTGACTCTTCTCTGAGAAGTCTTCTATAATGCATCCTTCCTTCTTTTAGCTCATTGCTCTCTGTGTCACCTGGTTGTCTCCTTGTGTGTCCCTCTGGATTGACTCTGTAAGGAACTAAACTGTAAGGATGGGTATCTCCAGTCTGAGAACAGGGACTGGCATATGGTAAATATGTAATAAATACTTGTTGACTGAATGAACAATGGTGTATGAATGAATGAAGTAAGCATATGATCCCTCTTTCTCCTGTACTGCTGATTCTCAGAGATGCTCTTGAAACATAGCTAGCGGCTGATGCCTGATTTCTCAATCCTAAAGCTTTGGAAGATTTCTTGAATTTGCACATCCTTGACAGCTCTGCCCCTAACTTGTCTCTAGAGAGCCTAGAACCAAAGCTAGAAACAACAGGGCAATCAAACCAGACTAATGTTGCCAAATTTTTCTAGTTTCACATCTACAAAAGCCTAAGGCTTAATTTCTTAGAACCTTATTTGGTCACAAGAAAGTCATAGAAAAACGAAGAGATGATAATTTTGACTTATTGAAGTGTATGCCCATTAGTGAATTCTAGCAGAGTTCCCCCTGACAACCTGAGCACAGGCACATTTATCCCTCACTGCCTTCCTCTTTGACTCTGTGCTATTAGGAAGACATCTGAAAGGCATCCAAAGGCAATATGCAGTTGACAAAAAAGCATGACAGAGTCTGGTCACTCTAAGATATCATATCATCACAGGAGAACTAAGATAAGATGGGATAGAAATAAAAATGCAAGGAGATAAGGACCAGTCATTAGGCACAAATGTAGATTTAAGTTGTAAGAGTACCTGTCATTTGTCAGACGCTATGTGGATACTTGTAAATTGTTACTCCATTTCATTCCATGACCTTCTCTGTGCACGCATGAGGTTAGCTTTCCTGTTGCCGCAGTAAACTACCTGATGCCTGCACCTTAAAGGGGAGGTCTGCTAGGTGCTGCTGCTTCGAAGGCTTCCGCTGACTTCGAGGCAGGAAGACAGCAGAAAGGCATGATGAAGTCAGCTGCTCACTGTGTGGCAGCGGGGAGGTGGTGCGCTGGAGAAGCACCAGAGAGGAAGATACCAGGGAAACACTGTCTCCAAGTTCACACACCCACAACCTGCATGGACACACTCAGACCCTCAGATGTAGGTTTTCCTGATTTCCTCAGTGTCTCTAAAACAACCAGGATTAGCTATTACACTTGCTAATCCTCCTGTTGAGGAGGCGGCCTCAGAGAGGCAGTGTGTCTGAGCCTAGCTGCAGAGCACCTTAGCTGTCAGAGCTGGGAGTGCAAGGAAAGGCCACCTGACTTGGAATGTGCTTCACTCCTTCCTCATGACATCTCCAAGGTGACGAGGGATTAACATAGACCAGAGAGGAAGGAGCAGAGAGGCCAACATAGAAATAACCCAGAGAGGTGGCCTTGCCACAGGGTGGGGGTCTCTCCAAGCTCTCACTGGCCCCAGACTCTGCCGTTTCTATGGGGCTTAAAGGAGCTGTAGAAAGTCTAATTAAATTCCACAACTCACAGTTATCTTATTCTTCCCTAAACTGATTTTCTTAGTAATCTTATTAAAACTTGGACATCTCTAAAGGGGGCCATAAAAATTTTTCCCAAAACACTTTTTTCTGCTTGTCTTTTTCCTTTTTCAGCCCATGAAAAGCTGTTTTTGCCATATGAGTGCCTTCTGTTGTTTATGGAACAAACCACAATGCTACAGAACAATTTGGCACTGCTATATTTCTTCTAATGAGAAAAATATGAGGCTATAAAGATTTATTGTAAGAATTTAGGATACTTGAAGGTGGACATATTGACACCTGAATCTAAGCTTAGAGAAAAACAAAAACAGAGCCCTTCCCCAGGGGGACAGGGGCACAGGGTGACCTCATAGAAACCTTGTGTCCAAGGGGTACATCCTTGCACACATGCGGAAAGATATTCTACGTAAAATTCACTTTCTAAAAAATAAATAGTGCCCAGCTTGTTTGTAGGATTATTTTTCCCACAGAGTTAGGCTTTGCTCCCTCAGGATCTAACCAAGCAGTAGAGAGGTTTTCTCTAAAATACCTTTTCTGTAATATTTTTCCAATGTTACTCAATGTTGTCATTCTGAGACAGTGATCTCTATATTGTTAGAAAAAGATTGTGTCTACAGCAGCTACCAATTCAAGATGACTTTTTGGCGGTCAAGTTCCTTTGAAATGACAGATCATTGTGTGGCCCTTAGGTAAACACTCCTGCTTTGATCTATTTTTCTTCCCTTCTCTCTGAAGATAGGCATTAAGCACTTACTATATGCTAGGCTTTGAGAGTACAGTGTATGGGCACTCACTCTCTGCCCTTGAAGAACTTGTAATGGACTTACAGATGAATCAAGGACCACTTGCATGACACTAAAGCAACATGCTAAAGGAGCAAACTGAGCTTGGGATTTGCACAAGTTGCCAGTATGAGGGGACTCTGCAGGGAACCAAGATCATTTGGAGTCATATTTGCAGATACCCACTTTGCATGCTCCATACCTTCTGTCTTTAATAGTTGGATGAGGGGTGTGTGTGTGTGTGAATCATCATTTAAAAGGTTTACTACTAATACCATGAAGAGCTGGAGAATGAGGGGTTCACCCAGAGCACAGCATGCAGTAAAGCACAGAGGTGTGAGGGAGCACTGTGCAGTCCGCAGCTGGGCCGCTTGCGGACACACACCTGTTCACCCCGTTACTGGATGTTGGCTTGTGTGAGGCATCTTGCAAATGTTCACTGTGTCATCTCACTTCAGCCTTGCTATAGCCCTCCTGAGGTTCTAATATTCCTGTACTTTTAGCTGAGGTACTGCAGCCATGGGTGTCATAGGCAACCAATTCCATGTTCAGGAAATGACTGAACCTGACTGGCCACCCATCACCGTAACCTACCCCAAAAGCATCTTTAGGACACTCAGCATGAGAAATTCAAAGGCAGTCCCCATCCCAACCAGACTTGGCAAACAGGAGCAGCCACAAGGGGAGTGATCATTTGTCAGGAGCTGAGTGGAAAAAATATTGTCTTCCACGCAAGGAAATCTGGACGCTTTCAGTTATGACATGTACTTCCGGTTGACAGAATGGAACAGTGCATCTGTATTCCTTTTTCTTATCCTCCTACACTTTTTTTCTTTCCTGAGATATGAAATGTGGCCAGATCCAATGGGTATGAACTGAGGAAAGATAAGATTTGCAATCTGTAAATGAATCCTAGTACTTGAAGGAGGGGTAGACATGGTTGTGTTTTCCAATGGCATCTATTGCTCTTAAGTCCCTGGACAAAACAAAGGAACAGACAAATTTTGCTTCTGACTCTGGACCTTTCCAGCACCTTATGACTCCCAGTCTTCAGGCTTCCTCCTCCTTCTTCAGAGGCTCCCACCCCAAATTCCTTCCAAATCTTTCCTCCCTTTGGCTCACCTCAATCAAAACTCTCTTTCCCTGAGCCCTCAATTAATTAGATCTGATTATCTAATTAAACTAATTCGCAATGAGGTATGAATGAGGCTTAACCCTCCCTGGGGACGTTTGCATTTTAAAAGAGGAGCTTGTTAACCCAAATGCCTAGGCAGTGGCAATTAGTAGAATGTGTGAGAGATATTTGGGGGGCTTGGGGCTTTCCTGTGCTCTCTGCTTTCTGTGCCCTTACAGACCTGGCTTAACCTCAGGGTTTCCTCTACCAGGAAACCAACATCATTTGGAGTCAGATTTGCAGATGCCCACTTTGTACACCCCATGCCTTCTGCCTTTAATAGTTGGATGAGGTAGGTGTGTGTGTGTGTGTGTGTGTGTGTGTTAATCATCATTTAAGAGGGTTTCTACTAACACCATGAAACTTCAGTCATGATTAGGGAGCAATTTCTTTTCCTAGAATTAGCCTGAAACTCAGGAAGTGGAGACGTAAGGATGTTAGTGGGAAAATTTTAAGATTTCTAGATTTAAGATCTAGATTCAAAATTTAATGTTTCTAGATCCCACACAGCCATCATGGCTGCCTGGAAACATTTCAACACTCTTTCTGGGTTTTCTTCATCCTAGCTTTTAATCCCTAAACTCATTCTTTTTTTTTTTTTTTAAGTGGGAAAAATAGATGCATTTGTATTGAAGCCTGGAGCAGACCTAAAGCAGAGGTTGACCAGAGTGAGAGTGTTGGGTTGAAAGCAGCTTTCAAAGTCCTCTCCCCTGCCATCCCCTGAGCCGCTGTGTGAGGAGACACAAAGGCTGTTTTGTTCCCCAGTGCCTGCGAGCTAGAAGTGAAGTAGTTCATTCTAGCAAGATCTATATTAAGGAAGTACTCTGGGAATCCAACCCTAAACCTGCTGTACTACTGACCGTGGCCTTGCATTAACTAAGACTACCATACATCATTTCCTCCCTGACTATCCCTGTGCATAGACACAAAACTGTGGGCTGCTCCTTTTTTAGGATATGACTCAGAATTCCTGAAAAAAAAAAAAAGAATATAGAGAAGTATCACTTATGTACTTATTATCATTTTCTTAAAGTCCTTTCTTGATGTAACAGAAAGGACTCTGCTATGCTTATATGCTTTGCAGGTTTTTCAATAAGTTCAATGGCTTTCTGTTCTTAAAATGTTGAGAGGTAGGATGAGGACAGGCCCTGTGATTTGGTATTATTGATGAAGAGTGGCATTTTCCACTCTCTTTGGAGTGATAGAGTAAGAGAATTATTTTCTGTGAATGCTAAATGATTTTACATAATTCATTCCTGTAATATTTAAATTAATCAACTTTCCTGGCATGGAAAGAAAAGTAATGCCTACTATGGGTGATACAAGACACAGTATCTCATTCGCTCAGGAGTATGTATGCGGCATAATGTAGTGTCTGTGCGCTCTCCTAGTTCTCACAGTTCAAGATTGTAACCCTTGTAGCAAAAACAGCAATATTAATACTGTAAGGCTTCAAAAAGCAGAGCTCCTACCCAAGACCAAAACAAATAATATAACGGGAAGCAGTAAAAATTGTGATTAAACCCTTCATCCGATTATTTTTCATTTCACATGCTATTTCAGCTTTTATGTTTTGCTTTGTAGAAGAAATAAGTGTGACATCTGGACAAAGCACTCACAAAAAGGGACATAACTCTTTACATAGATATATGTTAACTATCAGGTCCTTAAAATTAAAAAGGTGAACTGACCAGTTGGGAACAAAAAAAAAAATTAAGTTAGATTTAAGTGATTTTAATCATGAAATCAGTCTTAAAAGGTGAGAACTAGAAATTATTATGAAATTAAATCATTATGAAATTACTCAATATGCTATTATGTCTTCTACCACAATATTTATTTCACGGTTAAATATATGAAAACTCTTTTCGAGTGTGATCAAAGTGGATTTTTCTTGATAAGGTTGCAAAGTAAATCATTAAGGGAAAAAAAAACCCTGTGGTCGTTTTGATTTATCTGCAAGTGATACATCATGAAAGAAAGTTCTAAGCGAGAGATGTTTATAATGGGAGCAATCTTTTTTGCCTACCAAAAGATTTACTAGCTCTTAAGTAGCTCTAACTAGTGGGGGTTGTCAATGAACAGGAGACATTGAAGTTCCTGGATTGCATAGACTTACAGTTTGAGTTTGAAGAGCTTCCATTTCGGATAAAGTGTTCCTCAGCACTATGAGTTTACATATTTAGATTACTGCCTGCAATTGTGATTTGTTACTTTTTCTTTACCGAAAATACATTTTAAATATTATAAGATTAATATAAAATAAATCTTTTTATTTTTACTTCTTTTTTGTGGTGTTGTGAGCTTGAACCAAGAATTATTATGTACAGTACAGAAGCATTCCACCACTGAGCTATATCTTAGCTCTCATTTCTTATTTTCATTTCTACTGGGGGTGGTGTTAGAGATTAAAGCCAGGGCCTCATGCATGCTAAGTGGGTCACTGAGCAAACCCCAGCCCTAATATTTCATTAAAACCTTATTTGTGCTAATTTGCTCTTATTCTTGTGTGCAGTATTCTTTATTTCTCATTTTGATAGAATGGGCTCCTGGGAAGGAAAACACAAGTTTCTATTTGTTTGGAAAGGAAAGTGAGTACTGGAGAGAAAAGAAATCAGGGGCATATGTAATAAGAAAAGATAGATCGGACCACACTCTAATTTTACATAATATTTTAGAGCTAATCTCTTTGAATGAGTCCCTAGTTTGTGAGCTATAAGGTGCCAGTAATGTTACTCACCTCGTTATAAAGAATAAATGAAATAGTCTACAGGGAGTGCCTGGCAATACATTGCACATTGTGGCAGCTGATGCGTGCTGGATTCGTCTCTCTTTTCCCTTCATGGTAAAGATCTCAGATCCAAATATCTTAATGGATGTCATAGTTGAAAACCAAGTCATGTTTGCCAAAGATCAACTCTTTAATTATCTGTGTATTTGTCAAACCATGTGACCTTGTCACTTTCATAAACCAAAATATAATAAAGCATTGATAATTTTATATGGTTTGACCTAATATTAACATTAATAATCTACACAGTTTTTTAGGACAAGAGTGTTTCTGATAAAAGAAGTTCTTTCTTGGAGATGAAGTTGCCGTTTTTAAAACAAGCTGATCATTTGATTCTATATGTCCTTTCCACAACACAGACTGAAAATAATAATTCACCATTCTATAGTCTCCAGAGGCTCTGCATTACCTGTTAGATTTAGGAGTAGAAGTACCCCTTGATCCTCCAGACCCCAGCCCTGCTAAGCTGCCTTGCTTCAGGACATATTTACATGTTAATTCCCAGCACTCTATATTAACCATACACTAATAATCACTTTTCATATTAGCCATATGCTAATAATAGCTCCTTGTATCCCTGAAGCCCTCTACTTGTGCAGTTCAGGCCCTTCTGGGTGGCAAGTCCAGAGAGATTGCATCATAGTAGGGGCTTATTGTAGATACAAGGGGAGTATAGAAAACAGGACTGGGACAGTGGCCTCAGAGAATGCCTTGACTAAGCCATTGATGAATACCCAGGATTCCAGCATACTGTAGGCCTCTGTCCCAGGCCTGGGACTCATTAACGTTGGAGTGATTCAATTCCTTGCTCTGCATCTATTGTTCCTTTGCTTGCACACTGAGGGCCTTTCTCTGGCCTTTCTCTGCTCCTCCCACACTTGGCCCGTATCGTAGCTTCTGTGCAGGTCTTTGAGCTCGCAGAGCACCTCTTCTCAGTCTATCCAAAATGGTGCATCTCATTCTGTTGGTACCAGATCAAACATGACTCCTTTCAGAGAGAACCATGCCCCTCCCAGCACGCTTACTTCCCCCGGCATTTACATAGCACCTATCTCAAGTTATAATTGTTACCTGCATCTGCTTATTTGTTTTTCTGCTTCTTCCAGTGAACTGAAAGCTGCTTGAGACCAGATTATGTCTGTTCTCCACCCTTCTAGCCATAGTATGTAGCAAAAACTTGGCACATGATAGATCCTTAAGAAATAGTTGCTAAAATGTATAAAGGGGAAGAAACTCCTTCAAAAAGTTTATGATACCATGACAGATACTCCAAGCCTTCTCACGGAGTTGAACTGCCTCGTAGAATCTCTTCAAGTGCTGCTATTTGAAGGACTCTTAGTCTGGGTACCTCACCAAAAGTGGGGTCCAGTTTGCCAAGCTCCATATTTTTTGTTGTACTTCCTTCCTTTGAGATAGAATGTATGTTTATTTATGTTGGCTCACACTCTGTTGCTTCAAGGAAATTGATACAGGAGCAAAATAATGGTAAAACCATAAGTATTCTTTTTCCTGGTGCATACCCAAGGATAAGGCCATTCAGAAATTTGTCATTCGGAGCATAGTAAAGGCTGCCACCACCAGGGACATTTCTGAAGCGAGTGTCTTCATGGGTTAAGTGCTTCCTAAGCTCTATGTGACGCACCATGACTGTGTGAATTGTGCCATTCACAGCAAAGTGGTCAGGAATCAATCTCATGAAGCCTGCAAGGACTGAGCACCTCCACCCTGATTTAGACCTGCTGGTGCTGCCCCACAACCTCCACCAAAGCCCGTGGAAGGGGAGCTGGGTCTTAATGGACTGAAGAAAACTGTGCTTGAGAAAGAAATAATAAATTGAATATTATACTTTATACAGCATGTTGAATATACCTGCCAGAGGTCAGTTGGGTTAATTCAACCTATCCAAGTTTAAGTCGACACTCTGAAAATGAATAAAGAGGAACATACTAGAAGTGGGGAAAAAAAGGAGGGAGAAGATTACATGTAATGCTACTTATATTTGCTCATGTTACATAGGAAGGTTGATGTTTTACTGTGGATCAAGGTCATAGAAATTAGGCAGGAATACTCTATCTTTGAGAAATCTCTAAATTATATCTTAGAGTTAGCAGACATCTCAAATAATTTAGACCAACCTTTTACTTCCAGAAAAACAAGGTACTATTATCCCCCATTGTAGAGACGAGACAAATAAATTAAATTACCTGCTGTGGTCACATGACTGAACAATGACTGATAGCTGAGGATAAAAGGATACTGGGGTGGCAAGGATAGTTGTAAAAAGCTAGTATGCTATTAGGGTGTGTTTTCCATTATGCTACAAGCAGGGTGATTATTTTCCATCTTGATACGGACAGAGTAAAATACCTGCTATATTCCAGTAAACCATTATTTATCAAAATATTTTTTTTTCCTTCCTGGAAGAAGAAAGAAAGGAAAGAAGGAAAGGAAATAGGGAAAGTACTTCTACTGTAAATGACTGATTTCTATGTCCTTATATTGGAAAGGGGACAGAAATCACCTTTTCTTATTTTGTACCATATTTTGAATTGTGAGATTTCATGCCTTACATTAAAAAAATTGACATTCCGATGTGGGGTTGATATAGCTGGGTCAAAGATCTGACAGTAGAATTTAATACCTTGAGAATTTCAATATTGGCACACAGCGATGACTCATGCCTACCTTCAGCCTCAGAGATGAGAGGTCAGGACTAATTCTAATGAAGTGAAAATAAATTGACTCCTGTCTTACATTTGTATTTATTAATTTTACATTTTAAAATGAGATTCCATGTGTCCATACACCAGTAGAGAATACATATATTTTGCTCTGTCTGCTGTAGAAGTTTCTAGCTGGTCTGCTCTCTTCCCCTTCCCAGTTCCGGAGTTTCTACTCTGCAAGCCTGACTGGAGGAAGCTGACGCTTCTCCGCAGCCCACAGGCGTTCACTCCACTTCCGAGGAAGGGAGATTTTGAGAAATGATAGAAACAGACGGACAAACTTTCCATTTCATGCACAATTCATTTTTTTAATGATGAATTTCAAAGTAATTGACTTCACTTTATACTGAAGTGAACCTTTGATCTCTCTTAGATTGGCATTTCCAGGCTGGCTATGGTTTTTAGGCGAGAGAGAAAAAATGGTGATCCTTTTACTATATTCATTAGACTTTTGAATTATAAAACTAATTATTTTTAATTTTTAAATATTTTTAACCATGTATGTATGTATGTATGTATGTATTTGACATAGGGTCTCACTTTACAGCTTGGACTCATAGTGATTCTCCTGGCAGGTGCCTACAACACTGACCTAACTTCCCCATTCTCCTTGTAGTGATTCTCCTGTCTCAGCCTCCCCAGCACTGGGGTTACAGATGTGTGCCAGTTTTGGTGGCTGGCACAGCGTGCCTGGATTCCAGGGCTAGCACAGCATGTGGTACTGGGGATTGAACCCGGATCCTTGCGCTTGCCAGGCAGGCACTTAGACCGCAGAGCTATCTCCCCAGCCCTTACACCTACTTTTTATAAAGAAAAATAATATATACATTTGAATGAAAAGTGAAGAGGACTGTATTTGCACATACTCAACTTTAGTAGCAAGGGTGATTAATTAGCCATTGGCAGGCTTCCTGTTACTTTCCTTAAATTTCCTTTTGCTTTCATAAAAACTCATCACTTTGGCAGGAGCTTTTGAAGGAGATGGAATTTATTGCATGACAATGAAACGTTAGGCAGTTCTCTTGCTTCTTTATTTGCTCCTCAAATTTCTTCGTTTCTTTCCTTACAATTTCATCCAATATTTGAATTAGGTTGTATTTTGCTTGCTTGTGTAAAATTGTATTTTTAAATGATACCTGTAAAAATGACAATCCTCATATTAATAGCTTGCATTTGCCACCTCCTACACTCACATACCTACTTCGGCAGAAGGCTGAATATTTGACAGGTAACATGATGAAATTTAGAAAACAGGCTGAAGTTAATTGAGGTTAGTGAGAAAAATACTACTGTCAATTTCCAGTTTTTTCCATAATTATTTTAAACTCATGAATAATCAATTAAATGAGACAGAAATACACATTTAAGAGCATCTTGAAACTTCCCACTCCTGGAAACATCAGCAAAGAGGAGCCTCTTGTGACGCTCTGTACAATACAGCACGCCACTAACTTTTTGCAGATAGCATAGTTTTCTTTAAAAATGATGCTTCTTTTGAAGTGACAGAATGAATATACTAGGAAGAGGACATTGAGCATGTACAGCCATAAAATTGCCTTTTCAGTGACAAGCTAGCTGAACTGCAGCACTAGGAGTAAGTGTAGTATAGGACCATAAAGACCTGAGTTCAGGGGCCTATTCTAAGAAAGATAAACAGCAATGAGGCACTGTTCTGCATCAGGGAGAGCCCCGAAGCCCTGTGTTGAGTGCGTAGTATTACCATTTGAATTTCGATATACTAAAAGAGAAGGAAAAGAAAAAAAAAAAGACTAATTTAAAAAGGAATGTAAAAGAGAAGGAATAAGGAAGAGGAAAAAAAAGGCAGTCCTGAAAGGATTCACTTGACTAATACAGTTTCTCTTAAAGTCTAGTAAGTTGTTTTATGAACCCACCTAATTACCTTAGAATATATGCATTAATTTATTTTATTTGAAAAATAATTGTTAGTGCCTGTGTCCAGTATATAAGGATTATGTTCACTATAGGGAGTTTGTACATAGCCATCTTAATTCTTATTTTTTGTCCCCTTCCCCTCAAATTCCTTCCTGGTCCCTCCCAGTTCTACTGTCTCCCCCTTCTCGTTTGTATAAGCTTTTTCCATTTTTCTTTTTCTTTTTTAAATTTTATTTATTTATTTATGTGTGTGTGTGTGTGTGTGTGTGTGTGTGTGTG
>NDGM010301902.1:0-13471 GCA_002564305.1 Octomys mimax | reverse complement strand
GAAGAATGTATGCAGTGTGTTAATTATTGAAACTGTCCTACTGATTTGATTTGCAACTGTCTCCTTGCTATTTGTTTATCAATAAAATTATGGGGAAGAATAAAATTTAAAAAAATCCTGTATTTGGAATAGAGTCTCATGCTGCAGCTCAGACTGATAGTGATTTTTCTGTTTCAGCCTTCCCAGCACTTGGTTTACAGGCACGCGCCACCATGCTGGTTCTGGTAGCCAGCTGGGCAGGCTAACTTGACATGTCACACCTGGTATCGAACCTGGGTCCTTTTGCTTACCAGCAGTTGCTTAGACCACTGATCTATCTCTTTGACCAATCACTTTTTTATTTTATTCTTTGTCTTTAGACTTCAGTGGCTTTTCCTTGATTTACTCACATATGGCTTTCTTTGCCTCGATGTCTTTCACTTTAAATATTCTTTACTTTTTTCAATTGTTTGTGTCCTATTTGTTTCTTTCTCTTATACCTCCTGGGACTCCAATGAGGCATGACTTTGCAATAGCCCCTTGTTGAAGGTAGAATCTTAGTATTTCTACCCTTTTATTCACCAAATTTTAGCAGAAATACCTTCTGAGGTTTCTTCCAGATCATGTATGTTCTCCATGTCAAAACCTTCATGTGAGTTTCTAGTCTATCTAAAGTACTTACTGAGTTTTAGATTTCAGTTGTTATATTTTCTTAGTTCTAAAATTTTTATTCAATTCTTTTTATGTTGTTGCAAATTTGAACTCTAAATTCCTTACAATATCCTTTATTTGTAACATATTAATGATAGCTTTTCCTATTAGTGGAGTTCTTTTCCTATCCTGTTTTGTGTCATATATGTTATGCCTATTTTCATTAATGAAAATATTATCTTTGTTAAACTTTAGGGATGCTGGAAAGTTCCACTGTTCTTCATGAATCTGGTGAACAAACAGAGCATTGTCAGTTTACCCTTTTCTAATTCTGGGACTCAATTACAGTTTTTATAAAGTTTTAATAAACCTCCTCCTTTAACTCTATGTTTCCAGTATGTGGAAGCTGGATTTTGAATTGAGATTCTAGAAAATCCCATTATTATTCTTTCCCTTTGAAAATCTGTCACCTCTGGTTTTTGTCCCTGTAGTATTCTAGGTTTATTCTCTGTGCAACTGAGAAACTTTGCTCAGCCCCTCACTGGCTTCCTGCCTATTTTTTAATGCTCTTGTTGTGTACAATTAAATAGTTCAGCAATAATCTCTAATTCTTCAGTAGAAGAATTGGGTTTTAGTTGTTGTTGCTTTATTTTCTTAACCAGACTTCAGATTGTGTGTCATTAAAGTAGTTATTCCTGTTTGAAATAGTAGTGAGATTATAAAATTTCACATTGGAAGGAACTGAAGACATCATCTTCTATTGGCTAACTTCCCACACAGTGCAGAAATGTTTCCTGCAGCATCCTTGGCATATGCTCATCCGGTCTCAATTTGGATATCTTCAGCAAAGGAACTCATCATTTCCTGAAACAATCCATTCTGTTGGACAACTCTATTTTAAAAATCCTTATGTTGAGCTAAAATATGCCTCTTTGTAACTTATACTCATTTACTCATTGTTTTAAGTTTTCCTTCTGGAATAAGTCAAAACAAGAGAACATTTCAGATAGCTATACTTAAAGCAGATCTAAATGCCATTCCTGTTCTCATCCTCCCGCCTCGCTCATTTGTGTGTGCACGCACACGTTTTCTTGTCTCAAAGCATCAAACATAAATTACTAAACTTGAATTAATAATCATAAGAAAGGGCTTTTATTTGATCATGATTAAAATGCTAGTTTTATAATATGCAAATTGCTCTGACAGTTTGAAGACAAATCTTTGTGTAATTATCTTAAATTCTATTTTTGTATAAAAAATTAGTATGAAGACTGCCATCTATTTTTGGAGATTATAATATGTAACCAGTTGTGGGCTTGTAGAAAAAAACTAATTTTCAATTGCCAAGATGCAGATGAAATCTGAGGTTGTGCATATTTATTTTGTTTTATTGAAACTTAGAGACTATCTTGAAAGTTTGTATGAATAGTGATAATAATCACAGTAATATTTATTGAGTACTCATTATGTATAATTAATGTGTCTTGTCTTTATTTTGAACTGAATTTCCTGCTCAGTAAGAAGTCTCCAAATTGTTTTAGTATAATTCACAATCTAAACAGGTCACCAGGGTCAAAGAACTTTCTATTAGCAATTATAGTGAGGCTACCCTCTGATGGGACAGACTGCCTAGGCAGACTAGGACTTAGAGTCATTCTTTTTAAAGCTGAACATGAAAATGTTATATCCTGTCATATTTATGATTTAAACTCCCAACTACATCCTATCCCCTTCTGTTTCATGCTTGCATCATGTACTTTAGAATGCAAAATATGCCACTTTTTAATAACCTGTGAAAAGTGAAAAAATCAACTTATTTTATCTTTCCTCAGTTAAAATAGCTGAAAGGTGTTGTGTAGAAGGAAAAACTGCTGAACTACAGACAGTCCCTTACTAGGCATCTCAGTTACTTTTCTCTCATTGCTGGAGCAAAATACCTGACACCTGAAATGAAGGAAGAAAAGGCTTATTTTGCTCAGTTAGTGGAGGTTTCAGTCCATATTCAGCTGGCTGCAAGGCAGAGTGACACATGGCAGAAGACAGCAGTTTAAGGTGCTAGAAAACAGAGAAAGTTAAGGGAGGGACAACAGTTGTTGCAGCTAGCAAGCATCTCTCCCCTTCTTACATCCATATGCAGATTATCTCCCCATGGTGGATGTACCACTCACACCCATAATCTCAGCATTGGATCATGGATTAATCATACTCTAGAAGCCACCCCGATGACTGCATAAGGCTTGGGGGGACAACTAGATGCAAACCATAACAGTACATAAGATGTTGTCAAGATGTGAAAAGAGGTAGAGTACACAGTCAGAGCCATTGCAATTAGAACTCTAAACTGTGGGAAGCCCAGTTGAAAGACAGAATGGGGAGCATCTAGTGCCTTACTTTCATTCTGATTTAATGGTCTGGGATCAGGCTTAGATTTATAATATTTTCATGCTTATTTTTACTAGTCAAATTTTGCAGTATGCAATTGCTCCATTCATTATGGAAAATTGGTAAATATATATAACACATTTCAGTTCTTTTTTATCCCCTTCCCCACCTTTCCCTCATCACTACCTCCATCTCTTGGGCTCCTTCCCCTTTGCAATTTTTAAATGTTCTTGTCATGATTTAAATGTATATCTAAGCTCTGAGTTGCTGTACTAAGTCCACTGTGACACAGGACAAGCCCAAGGACTTTTCTTCGACCCAAGATTTATGATTGCAACTATTGGCACAGGTACAGTTTAAAGCTACATGCAGTCAGATCCCACAGATTACAGATATTACTTCAAGATCAAAAGATCACTCTGATACATCTGATTAATTTTAAGACAACATTCAGAATACTGCTTGTTAGATTAAGGGTAGAAGGGAACTATATTTTTCTAAAAAAAATCACTCAGATCAAATCTGTGTTCATAAACTGAAATACCATTTTGCAATATATTATACTCTAGACATTGCATTAAAACAATGATTAGGCAAATTTGGGGAAAATATATGCACCTAATTTCTTTTGTTAGTGGAGAAAACTAGAGGAGAAAACTAGAGCATGAATATGCTCACTGCCCTCTGTTCCTGCCTTCTGATTTTTACAAGCTAGGTTTAAAGCCATTTCTATCAGTTCTATATCTAAGGAAGCAAGTTTCACACAACTGATTTTGATTTGGTGTAATTATTACATGGTTATCATACAAAAATGCCTCTTTTGTGTTTTCTAATTTACATATTGCCATCATCACTCAGTCTACCTGTGTTCCTTGTTAAATGGGTTGAGAAAAATATTTTTTCACTTTAATATCAAGTATCCTTTTTCATAATGACTTCTCAGCATATCATTACTCTATTTTTCCCCTTATAATTTTCCTCAGTATATTGTGTCCTAAAAAGATAAATTCCAAATCATGGCCTATTGGTTAGATATTTCCTTTTTTTTATTTAATTTTTTTTTCTTTTTTTTAAGGGAAGGGTCTATAGGGTGTTTAGGGTCTCACTACTAGGTCAGACTCATAGTGATCCACCTATTTATAGCCTCCCAAGAGCTGGGATGACAGGTGCATGCCACCTCATCCATTCTCAATTGTCATCTTAGCGTACCCTGAGGGTGCGGCTGGCAAGGCAGGCCTGGGGATCGAACCCCTGGACCCTGCACCTGCTTGCAGGTGCTTTAAACCACTGAGCTATTTGGCTGGCCATTGGTATTTCTGATTCTGCTTGCCGGAATGAATATCACTAAGGGCAGCAGCTCACCTCTCCTGTGAGACCCAAATTCATAACATGACTCAAAGCTGAACCACAATCAGACCTTTATGAGTTAATATTTTCCTCACACTCTTCCCTCTGTACAATATATTAAGCTGAGCTTATGCACATGGCTTCAGTTCATAAAAAGCTTACAAGTACAGCTGGAATGCTTAGCATTTGATCATTACATAAATGTTAAGAAAACATAAGTAAGCTTGATGGTGTCAGCACCAGGTGTCCCAGTCATACCATAATGCACGCTAAGTGTCCATCCTCACTGATTTTTTGGCAATATCTCTTTATCTGCTAACTTTCAGACAAGCACATATTAACTCTATTCATAGTGAAGATAATTTGACTGTTACATTCAAATTGTATTATGTTTGTATGGTAGTGTCAAATAACATAGGCAATAATAGTCATTTTTATGTATGTCTCATTAAAATAAAAAATATTTCAGCTTCTAAATGTTTATGGCATAGGAGGAGGAAGAACTGTTTTCTGGACAGCAGGATGTACTCTGATCTCAGTAGGAATTTGCTTGCCAATTCTGGGTCATCCAAGTACTCTACTTGTTGTTTTGGACTACCTAGCACTTACATGGTTTCTATCTACTGCACAAATTTCATGCCTTCCTCTGGCATTCCTCACTCTCTTATTTATTTATTTATTTATTTATTTATTTATTTATCTTTCTATCCATTTTTTCATTTATTTATTTGGTACAGGGTCTCACTACACAGCTCAGACTTGTAATGATTATCTTGTTTTCAGCCTCCCCAGCACTGGGATTACAGGCTTATGCCACCATGTCTGGACTCATGGGACCAGTGTGGCCTGTGAGACTGGGGATCAAATTCTGTTCCCTGCACTTGCCAAAGCAGGTGCTTAGTTTGTTGAGCTATCTCATCTGTTTTATTTATTAATTGTTATTATTATTATTTAATGTATTTGGTTGTCACAAGGTCTCACTACGCAGCTCAGACTCATGGCAATCCTCCTGCTTTCAGCCTCCCCAGCACTGGGATTACAGGTGTGTGCCACTACACCCAGACTCTGTCTGGCTCAGGCCACCCTGGGAGCTGGGCTGGCAAGGCATGTGGTACTGGGCATTGAACTGCAGTCCCTAGGCTCATGTAAGCTTGCCTAAGCAAGTGCTTTAGTCCACTGAGCTATCTCACTGGCCCCTCTGTTGTTTTTTTTTGTTGTTGTTGTTGTTTGGGGAATTTTAAAATATTATTTTTCATTGACATGTAATAGTTGTACATTTATGGGGGAATTGAAAGTTGTATTACAAAATGACTAAATTAAGCTGGTTAACATACCCATCACTTCACATGCTTTTTAGTGGTAGATTGTAAGAAGTCTTTTATTTCTTCATGATTTTTTTTGTAATTATCACAAACTATTGAAAAAGCAACAAAATAAAATGTGTATGAGGAATGTCATATATCTATATTCTATGAACATTCACCTGTTGACATTTGCTTTGTCAGATGAGTATGTTACTCACTGTCCCCTCTTATTACATATATGTAGACGTAGGTGTACAGATGTGTGTCTATATAAATAAAATATGTACTCATATGTTTGTACAAAAGACCTTACATTTTCTTAGCCTTTGAATACTTGTTGCACAGCCCTTTACTCTCATATACTTCCATGTCTATTTCCTAAAAACAAGAATATTGTCCTACATACAAGTTATGTAAAATTTACATGGTTTTTTTTGGTCAGCTCAGCCCACTCAGGGCATGGGGCTGGCATGGCTTGAGGTGCTGGGGATCAAACTGTGGTCCCTGCATGCTTGCCTGTGCTTGCCTAAGCACATGCTTTAGATCGCTGAACTATCTCTCCAGCCCAAATTTATGCACTTTAAATCTTGTATCTGTATCTATTTTTTTGACAAAAATAACTTCCTTTAATGTATTTTTCCCTCTAGTACAGCACACAATATATGATTAGCCATTAAATTTTGTCTCTTTATTCTCCTTTAATCTGAAAAATCTTGGAATTTTTCTTTGTCTTTATATATAGCATTGAAACTCTTCAAAACAATAATTCCATTTTAATAATCCAAATCTCTTTGGATTTTGTGTTTAGGACAAACATTAAGATATTTCATAATGAATTCATTGAAATTAAGAATCCTGTGCCAAACATAAAGTCAGTAAAGTTATATTCTATAGGTGTTATGCATATAGGAACTATATGTCCATCTCTCTCCAGTGGTGATATTTGTGTTGGCAACTATACTCAATTTATCTACTGTATGGTTATCAGTTTTTCTCCTACAACTATAAAAGAATCTGTTGATACAAAACTTAGTGAAAATGTACTAAAGAAGTAATGTTTAAATGACTTGAAATTATTATTTTTTTAAATCACTGTATTGGTCATAGCCACAGTAGAAGAGCCCTAAACAATCATAAAAATTTCTCCCAATGTTCTCTGAATGCTTGATTTCCTCTAACGCTTCTTTCTCTGAAATGGCTTTGGTGCCTTTGAGAACATGGTAACCTCTACTGAGTTTTCTTGACCTTCCCCAGGTGGGGATTGCATGTGAAAGACCTTTTGAATACAGTATGTTCTCTTCAGGTGGCTCTGCTGAGACAGTTACAAAATTCGGGAAACTATAGTGACCCCATGTTTACTGAGGAAAGTAATCCATTTGGAAGCAAAATCCAAATTTAGTCAAGAATGAATGCAAAAATATGGAAGCCAAAAACTCAATGCTTAGCCTCAGAATAAAAGGTTTTATGAGGCCCCAAAAGGACAGTTGATCAAAAAACTCAAAATCAAACTCAAAATATTGGGAGACATGATTCATTTGTGTTAAGGTAAGAGGGTTAGAATTAATACTCTGAGATGAAGGAGATCTGCATTTATGTAAAATCACCTCTGTAGCAAAGAAGTATGCTGAAAGAAGCCTTCCCATGCTCTGCTTGGGCTTTGAGTGGCTAAAGACCATGAGTCTGTAAAGGACCTTAGAATAGGTCGGGCAGTCTCTACCTAAGTAAACAGAGTGCCACAGCTCGGATCTTGAATGTAGCAAAGGCTCATGTGTTGAAAACTTGGTCTCTAAAGAGGCTATACTAAAAAAGGGCAAAACCTTTACAAAGTGTTGCCCAGTGGAAAGTCTTTAGATGATAGAGGTATACCCTTGGGGGGGGGAGGAGGGGCTGGGCCATGGATCCCTGGCCCTTCTTCTTACACTCTTTTGCCTTCTGGCCAAGATATGAGCAGCTTTGCTGTACTATACCCTTCCTGCCCTTGTTTTTCAGATGCCCAGCAAAGGTTCATGCGCTGGAATCTCTCAAACTGTAAGTCAAAACAAACATTTTCCCTTTATAAATTAGCTGTCTCAGCTGTTTGTTATAGTGACAGAAGTTGATGACCTCAGGTATTCTGTATAGTGACCAAAAGATGATTAATGCACATAGTAAGAAGTAGTAGAAAGAATTAGAGTGAAAGTAATAAAAGATTTCTGCCTTGCATATTTGACTTAGGAATCATGTGTCAGGCTTGCAAAATGAATGCACAGCATAGTTTACAAAGGAAGAGATCCAATTAACTTCACTGCTTGAAATGTTTCCCACAGTGGAAAATATGTTTTATTTATATGTAATGTTGTAAAAATTATTTTAGCAACACATTGTATTGTAACTTCCAAACCCACTTACAGGATAAAAGAAAATAAGAAAAAATATGGATGAAGTTAATAGAGAATATCTAATTAGAAGTGTAATAGCATGAATTCTAGGTTTACTAGAGACTAAAAACAAAAATACCACAGCACAAGCTTAACACATCAATCATTTGAGGTTGTCTGACACTCTTGAAGAGGAAATCCTGGCTGTAGAAAGCACATTGCTGTCGTAAGGTTAGAACATACTAATAACAAAAGATGAGCACTTTGGATAGGAGCCAGCTGGCTTAAGGTGACCCAAAGTGCATGTGTGTGAAGAGCACCAATGCCACCAGTACCACTGCTCAATTCAAGATAACAGATGCAACATTAAAAAATTACAGGACTTGATATACTACGTTGGCTTAAGGTCCTGATTATTTGTTTGTTTCTTTTCTTTCATGTTCTTTTTAAATTTCCATTTTACTTTTTATCTCTTGAATTATAGTTATAAAAAGGAACAGAATTTTTTAAATAAAACTTGATAATTAAATTGTAACTTATCTTTGTTAGAAATATGCACAGAATTCTGTTGGAGTGATATGTTCAGTAAGTTTTAAAATGATCTAAACACAACAATCATCAGTCTATTATTTCCTCTACATTTTGCCTCAACTTTCTAAAACCTTCACACAGAGGGTTTTGTGGCAAGTAGAGAAATGGTAAATATAAAGCCAATGAAGAGCTTTCTAAAGAGTCAAACAAATGTTTAAGGAAGCAATCTAAAATCAAAACCTTATAAAATTTGAATCATAGGAGTAATCAGAAATAAAAATAGAAGTGGTTCGGAAAATGTTGATTTTGTACTTGTAAAGTATGCCTGGACCACTAGGTTAAAGTCATGAAAACTAATTCTGCAAGCTTAAAACTCTAGTCATTGTTCTTTATTTAATGATATTGAGTGCTCTGTGAGTATAAGGGCTGTTATTAAGAATGATTTGGCAATAAGGCTAAAATGGCACAAAATATATATCGTAAGGTATTATTGCTTTAATGGGGTAATTCTGGATTCACCTAATAATAGCTTTGAACTTCCTGAAATAAAGTTTTGAAATGAAAAAAAAGCTAAGAATGATTTGGAGACATCACATAAAGAATTAATGTGCACCCTTTAAAGATATTTAAAGCAAAGCATTACATATAATAAAATCAATAGCATACTACCAGAATGAAGGTATTCAAGTTGTTTACTTGATAAATATGATGAAGGACTTTGAGGCCCTCACGCACATCTCTGGACCATTACTGAGTACATGATTTAGTCATGTGAAAGCTCCACAGTGTATTCCCCGTGCTGTATAAAGAGATTTCCTTATTTGTTCTCATATGAAGATGTAAAAACAATAATATGAAATGTGCCCCTCTGTAACTAGTAGTCTCTATTTTCAATTCTAGGACATAGTTACAGTATAAAATAGGCAGAATTATAAATTTGATAATCAATCTTTGTAAATGCATCACATTTATTTGTTGTTTGTATTCAGAGAATGTGAAAGTAAGATTAATTTAGCTGCTGCTTGCTTTTTTCTTGTTTTAAAAACCATCAAAATAGCTTCATAGAGAAAAGCTTTGAAGAATGGTTTAAACACACTCTTTTTTTCTTTTTTTAAAGGTTGGTATCGCTTCAAAAATAAAAATAGGCACTCTTACTGGAACATCAGGAGTAATGCTGGGGATAAACAGGCTTAGAATGTACTTAACTATAGTAATCCTTCCCAACACACATAAAGATGAATTGATAACCAGATTTGGCATTTCAAATATTTTTTACCCAAGGCAAAGGCTTTAAGGTGTTTTCTTGGAATTAGAGAGTTTAGAGATGAAAAAGCTGCCATTTATTATTTTCTCTTTCTGTCAGCTTAGGACTTCTCTTTGCAATCTTGTTTATAATACAGGGACTTTCTGTTCTTAAATGCTTCACTTGTTTAAAAGATGTCCCATCAAAGAATATTGTAAAATCTGAGAATGTGTATTCTCAAGGTTTTGACTGAATAAAATGAGGTAAGATAATTTATTGGAGTGGGAACTTGGATTAGCATCAGAAGTAGTAAATTGTATAAGTAATCTGAAGTATAATTTATTTATGCTTTTGAGCAAATCATAGTATTTCTCAATTCATCATTTCCTTATGAATGTGAGAAATTTTAGCTCATCTATAAATAAGGTATATTTACAGATAAATATATCTTTCAATCAAACTAACCACATCAACTGATCAGCTAATCCTAAATATCTGAACTGTTAATATGAGACTATAAACATCAGGAAACATATTCATCAGGAAGCCTATTTATTTTCTTAATAATGGCAGTACTTTTCTAAGTCGTGGCATCTTGAAAGGTCTTTGTCTAAAACAAGGTAGTGTCATGCCATTTTGCTGTAGTATTATCTCCAGAATATAACTAAAATTTACCTTTTTTGGACTCATAATACAAAAATGAATATATGTTTAATTTCCATACTCCTACTTTTCTTGGGTTCTAGTGAAGAAAACAACAGTCCTTCTTTTAAAAATATGAGTATGTTGCTATTCCTCCAAAACCATAATATTTAAATGAAAAGCAAGTAGTCACTGGCCACAGTTGGGATGCAGTTTGTCCCTCCAGCATCCCGGTTGTGCAAGGCTGTCCTTGCAGCATGGCTCTCTGGACGTTCAACCTCAAAAACTCTTCCAATGAGTTTGCTCAGCCTGAGGTATTTCTTTATTGTAAAAAAGAAAAAAATTAGTAAGCCTTCTTTTGTTATGGTTTTTCACAGAAGAGCACACATTGATTGGAATAATTACTGTTCAGAAAAACAGACAGAATATTTTACTTTATCACCAGATTATTTCTGATTCCAAATAGATAAATTTAGAGTATACTTATAATGAAAACTACGTTGAATTGGGAGTCAGGAAGTCTAGCTTCCAGAATTGGAACCATCTCCTACTGTACACAGGCCATCTTACACTTTCAATAATTCTACTCTGAATCAGAATTTAGCACAAGCTTTCCAGGCGCAGCAGAAACTAGACCTTTAAGCTTGAATTTTTGTCTTTTCTCTGAGGATGTGCAGGCCACTAGTTTCCTGTGATGGTGGAGAGCAGCAGTCAATCATAGCTCCCACTACTCAGTACGATCAGGAGGGGAAACAACGGATCCTTTACAGGTTAACATGTTGCTGAACTATGATGTTCCATATATTGTGTGTTTTAAATGCATTTCCAACCTTATTATGGATTTATAGGGACTGAAACTCATTTTAAACTGAGGAATGTCTGCTAGATTTGATTATTTCTTTAACATGCTTGAACCTCCATTTCTTTATTTTTAACAAGGTAAAACATTAATTCTTATCTTTGGGGCTTCTGTACAGATGAGATGAAAAAATGAATATGAATCTTAAAGATTTTATTGACATCTACTCTTAGAAAAATATTCTCAATTATTTATTTTTTAACAAATTATTTCTATTTGGTTTCATACAGATAACATAGTTATTAAATTCAAAGTATTAAATATGGAAAGAAGGAAAAAAGAAATGGAGCCAGTTTTTTGAGCACCTGACCACAACATCACGATAGAAAAGCCAAGTAGTCCTTAGCATTCTATCTGCTGAATAACAAACTTTCTCACTTCTTACGGGAAGACTGGACCTCAACACACCCCTATTGCCTTTGAGAAGAAAACTCACCTTTTCTTGGTGCTATAAATTGTTGCACAAAGAAAATTATGCCAAACTAGAAACTCTAGTTTCCTCCTACCACCTCACTCCTGTGCTATTTCCTCAAGTTGTATTTTTACATATATAAACCAGTTATAGCTTAATTTAGGACTATCAATTTGATGCTACACCAAACTGTGAACAAAAGACTGCTATTCAAATTTTAATCCAGGTGGATATGTAGCTGAAATGCCACAAGAAATAAAAGCAGGAACAAAAAAAAAAAAAGAAACCTTCATTATGAATATAAGATAATTACTTTTCAAAAATCATTGCAGCTCCAGTCCAAGAAGGGGCCACAAGGTTTAATTGTGGGTGTGCTATTTACAGATTAATTAGGACATTTAACTTCATTTTTTATACCACAGAATTAATCCCATAAAAATTAGTGATCTCAAAGGAGTTAGTTGTCAACTCTGACAGGATCTCTTTGCCATAATCTATTAAAATGCTGCTTTTATCTTGTCTTGCCCGTGTCATATTTTATGGATTTTTTCATAAACACTGCCTATACTTCATAAATGTCTCAATTTTCTAGTCTATTAACATTACTTCAAAAGCAATTGATAAAAGAGTAGGGCATGCATGAAATAATACACCAATAATGTGAAGTGCTGGAGGCAAGAACAGTGGGTAGGATCTGCACAGCTTGTGAGCTGAAACAATGAAAGGATGTTTTATCTACTACAATAAAGAAACAAATGATCATTTTTGATAGTAGAAAAAAGATTGCTAGTAATTGGGCAGATGAAAAATGGGTTACACAGAAAATATAGCACATTTTGGAAATGATAACTGAAAATGAGAAAATAAACATCCACCAGTATCTATTTACATTAGGGGAAATCTTTTCCTTTTGGATGCTAAAGATGTGGTATTCACGTTAATTTTGCTTAGTTCTAGAAATGACAGCCTATTCTATGTATCAGTGATATTCCCTTTGCATATATATTTTTAATAAACATGTAATATATTACATATTGACTATAACAAATATGTGTATAGTTTTTAATCATTAAAATCATTTTAGTATTTGGAAATTAATTGTTCTTTTAATGTATGGATGATGGATTTGTGACATCTTATCTAAATTATTAAAGCCATAAGACCTAGATTTACACAATCAAGTGAGAATTTTATTGGGATTTGTACCGCAAACTCAGTTTAACAAACTGACTTTTTAAAACTTGCTCAGTTATTATATATTTAATTCAATTAAATGAAAAACAAAGGAGAATGGGAATTTAGCAAGGCACAGAATTTCTGATTTTTAAAAACTTTTATTCCTTGTATTTTATGATTTAATTTAGCTAAATAGAGCCAGACACAGTCTGAGCTTTCATTGTTAAGATCTCATACTTTATAAATGGAGTGGGTTTAGATTCCCATATAGCTAGGAAGACCTAGTATTTGCTTATAATTATCCACAGTGCATTCTTTCATTCTTATAAGTATCGTAGTTTGGAAGACAACATACATGGTCACCCACTAAAGTACGCGATCAAGTAATATTAGGAGGAATATTTTGTGATCTATATTTTCATAAATTTCTTTAAACCTACATAGTACTATCTAAAATTGTGCACCTTAACATTACTTTTTTTAATAGGACAATTTCAATAAGTAATACATTGTACATTGTTATCCTCTTAGTGGTTATCCATAGTACAAGATGAGTACAGGATATCTTGTCCAAACACTATTAGTACA
>NDGM010301852.1:0-35991 GCA_002564305.1 Octomys mimax | reverse complement strand
CTTCCTTCATTTTGGGTGTCGGGTATTTGTCCCAGCAATGAGAGAAGAGTAACTAAGACACCAATCTATGTAGTGAGATCCTGTAGACCCTGTCCTGAATTCATTAAAAAAATTATGCTACCTTGTAAAACACTTGCTCATACTTAAATGATAGTGTTTACCTAAGTGCATAACATAAGTGCATATAATCTCTCTCTCTCTCTCTTTCTCTGTCTCTCTTTCACTCTGCAACCCATTTAGGTTAACATGTCCTTCATATGAAAGCGAAGACAATGGAGATGTCCTGTAGAGCAACTCATAATGATGAAATGTAGCATTTATTGTACTTGCTATTTCACCAGAACTGGCTTCTATCATTTTTTATTCTGATAGCACAAGATCTATGGAATTCTGGGAGGAAATGGAAGGCCTGTGAGGAAATTTAATGGTAACCTAAGTACCTGACTTTCCTGGAACCAGGAGTAGCTCATTATCCAGGCTTGACTGCCGACATCTGGACTGAATATGAGGAGCAGAGGTCCCAAGAGGGAGTTACCATGGAGAGGTCTCCTTCTAATGGGACATTCTGGAGGACACTGTCCATTTATTCTCACTGGGTTTGTTCCTGTAGACCTCCAGTGGATACTATCCTTCTGAAGCCTGAGTAATAAAAGATTCAGAAAGACTACAGGTTTCTTATGCATTTCTATTTTTGGTTAGTAGTGACATATTTCAGTTTTTGCCAGACTCTGAAAGGGCAAGGTCAAAACCTGCACTTATACTCACCACAAGTCATGCTCATCTGACCACACTTCCAGAGCAAGTGCCCATCTCCCTACTTTAGCCAGGTTCTTTATTTCTAAATGTAAGATAGTGCAGGGGCTGAGGGTTCTATCCCTGGGCCTGCCGTGGCGGCCCCACCCCCAAGGCACGTTGAGACAGCAGTTGAGACTGGGCATGGTGGTGCACGCCTGTAATCCCAGCTTTTGGGAGGCTGTAAATGGGAGAATCACTATGAGTTTGATCTAGCAGTGAAACCCTGAACACCCTGTAGACCCTTCCCTAAAATACTAAAAAAAAGAAAAGAAAAAAAAAAGATAAATAGCTATTCACTTTTTCATGTTTTGGCAGGCATAGTTTCTGATCTCTCACTTTCCAGTATGGTAGCCACTAGGCACATACATCTTTCAAAATTAAAATCAGTTGAACTTAGAATTAAAATTCAATTTCTTATTTAAACTAAGCAGATTTCAAACACTCTACAGTTATATATGGCTAGTGGTTGACGTAGACTCCAAACCAAAAAGGAACGTTTCCATCATCTCAGAAAATCCTAGGGCACTGCAATAGACTTAGGTGTTTTCACAGTACTTGTTAAAATAGCCATTAATAGTTGAGAAAATTCCTGCCAAAGATCACTGAGTGAAAATGAAAAGAGGTATGCAATAAATAAAAGAATTCTAATATAAAAATGGAGATGAAAAATATCTCTTACAAGAATACAATAAACAAACACATTCAGTTGAAAAATTATCTGAAGGATAGTTAATAGTTCATTGAAAAAAGTAGATGTAGAAATTAACAGACATTCAATATTTTAAGTTTTCTTTGGGTGCTTAAGAGTATTGTTTCTCATGTTATTTTCTTTAGTAGATATTATTTAAACTAAAGTTACTCAACCCAGAGCCTACAGGAACTCTAGCTTCCTCACAGCCTATAAAATAGGAAATCTCTGTCTTTTCATAAGTTCTAAGGCTATTCAGGGATGTTTCTTCCATGGACAGGAAAAAGTATGTTATCTCTCTAGAGTTACACAACTAATACTGATCCTGTACTGTCTAGATCTCATTCCTTGAAATTTGAAAGTCTCCATCCATTCTCTTAAGGAACTGGGAAATTAATGCATCTATTTTTGAATAAGTTTTATCTACACAAAAATGTTCAGAGCTAAAATAAATGTGTTTAGTAAAAAGGGAAGGTCTATATATGTGTAAAACTCTTTGTGGTATATATCACAAGCCAGAACCAGAGAAACACTTCCTGTTATTAAGTGAAAGAAGTAAGGAAAAGCAAATCTGTCAAGCATGTAAACCTGAATTAAATTAGTCCACTTTGCAGAGTATCATATTCATGCATGTGTAAATAAATATATATTTTTGTCCTTGATTCCTGAGGCTTCCAGGTCTTACATTTTAAAATTACTCAGCATAGCTTTACATTCTGCATTTCATTAAGTGGTTTAGTATTGGCTTTGCCAAAGTCTTGTCGCCTTTCTGACAAGACGCCCTGTAAGTCATACATTTGACTACTTCTTTCTGGGGGCTGCTGAATTTTATTATCTGACAAATGAATTAATAGTACAACATCAATAGAATGATTTCCATATAATTAATTTATATTTAACATTTCTTTGAATTTATGCATTGAAAGACCCTTATTTTTGATATACTTTCCTATCTGCAGCTTTACTTAAAATATTTTGAAGCGTTATTTTTTTTTTAACCTTTTTGGGAAAATACTAGTATTTCTACTCCCAGGCTAAATCAAATTCCTTGTTCTTTGATTTTCCCCATCTACCATTCTTTGTCTACTTTCTTAATGCATCAATTAATTCTAAAGTGGACCATCACTGGCTTTTAAGTAACCCTGTCAATCTAATACATTGTTTTACTCTCCTCTGTCTAGGTTAAGCTGGGACTTTGCACTAGAAATGGCCAGTAGTGTGATGGAGTGGGTGTCATTCCCTACAGGAGACTGATCTAAACTAAAGAGTGCACCATATTACAGAGATAATTTACTGTCTGAGGACTGATAGGAGTTGTTAATGCTAGCATTTTGTTGAGACTCTGATTTTGTTTACCATCCCTTCAGAAAAGCCAAGCAATATAAATTTAATTATAATAAAACTCCCAACTGTAATGTATGCATTCCCATATAGTCCTCCATTTTTATAAATCTGTAAAGCTATTTTCCCCAAATATTTAAACAAAATGTAATGATGGTTTTCCAGATATCTTGAAACAGCTCTCCTCAGCATGTGCTGTTTGCTCTCCATTTTCTAAAAAAAGGCTTCTCCTGCAAGTCCTTGAAATAAACTTGGTATCACAGGAGAGCAGAGAGTTGTGGATGAAAGTCCAGAACATTGATTCAGGATGGTTGAATTCTAATCCCTGCTGCTACTTTGCTTCTGTGAATTAGAATGATAAACTAAGAATAAACTAAGAAAAATAATGCATGTCATATAGAATGTTGTAAAAATTACAGAAAACATATAATGAACTTAGAAATTTTCATTGTAGTATTTTTCTAAAATATATTGCAATTTATTAGGAAAAGTAAAAAACTCATTCTTGTTTCTGTAGCCTTGCCTAGTAGCCTAAAATAATTAAAGCTGATATCTGTTATTGTTTTGGTTTTCCAGGGATCAAAGGAAGTAGAAAGAAGAGACTCTTGCTAGCATTAAGTCTGGGAAGCATGAACAACTAGCATTTCATTTATGATTAATTTTTTTGTCTTGTTAAATACAAGGAGGTTTATCAGATCACCATATGTCCCCAGGAGTTCAAACTCCTATGATTATATGCAAATCCATTTTTCTGGCCTGTACATTCCTTGGGACACTAGATAAGAAGTCAAACCAAATGCCTAGGTTAAAAAAATTGTATAAAATATATTCATTTCTCTTTTTTGTAGCATTCTAATCATAAATAGTCCAGGTAAGATAAAGTCACACTGTGGATCTTTGACTGTGACAAACACACTTATCTCTCAAATAAGTATGCTAATGTACTGAAAAG
Organism: Octomys mimax; assembly: GCA_002564305.1. Classification (NCBI taxonomy): domain Eukaryota; kingdom Metazoa; phylum Chordata; class Mammalia; order Rodentia; family Octodontidae; genus Octomys; species Octomys mimax. Next base: position 32,215 of record NDGM010301852.1, on the reverse strand, counting down.
TTCTCCTTTGATGTTTTCATTACTTTTAGACTTAATTATTTGAGGAAAAGATAATATATGACTATAAGCTTTAGAAAAATTGCATGAGGCATACTATGAGAGTATATAACCCCTAAAATTTCTAATAACTTCAAAGAAAATTGGAGAAAAGATCTCAAAAATTGAAAATAAAACAAATAGCTAAAGGTAAGAATAACAAAACAAGAGAATTAAGAAAATAATTCTAAAGAGCATGTATCTGGCTAATAGAAGAGGTAAAAATGACTCATGAGAAAAACCATCCATGTGAAAAGTTTACTAGATAACTTAAAAATTGTATTTGTTATTTCTCATAACTGAAAAGCCCAGGTATAGCTTAGCATCATGCAAAGCTGGATCCTGGGGTGCAATGTCACCAGGACTCCAAGTCTCCTTTCTTTTGGCTCCATTTTCTTTGCATGGGCTTCATGCTCTTTCTAGTTCATTTATCATAGAAGACTCCATCCATTTGTAATGTTTTTAATCCTACAAAACTAAAGAACCTCAATAAAGACAATTTTTCCTCCTCCATTACTCACTAAGGGTTGAGTTATCACAGGGACAACTCATGAATGGTACAAGCACTACTGTGTGGTCAAGCAGATAGACTTTGATGGTTGGCAAGGTGTAAACTATTTGTCCACCCACAAAGCTCAGTGTTGAGTCAGATTGGCCAAACTACCTAGAAGTAATGATTCTAAGAATCATAGGAAGTTGTTGCAATAAAACAGAATGCATGCTGGCTAATTAAGAACACCTGATGTCAAGGATAAGGTTCTCATCATTACTACTTTTCTTATAGTACTGAATTACATTGATAATTTAAAAACACCTGAGAATTTGTAGTCCTGTAAAGCAGTTAAATCTCTACATTCCACTCGACAGTGAGCCAAGTTGTTTATAAAGTATGCATTTGTAATAGCTTCCTTGGAATGAAGCTAACAGATTTTTCTATTATAAACTAGAAGATAAAGCAAGCAAAAAGAATCTGAATTTTTCCTGCTGACATTTTGCATGCATGATGTAAACTCTCTACAAAACTTTAAAAAAGGTAAAAGTGCAAGATAATGAGGTCATTTGTGTAAATTCATTAACATGAACACTTCTAATTGATTAATACAAAGGATTAAAAAAAAAAGCCAGATCCAACATATTGCCATAAAGGTTTTGAAACAAACAAATCCTAAATGTTGATGAGTAAGTACAATAAAAAATGAACTCTTAAGATATTTTTCCAACAGTAATCTCCCAGGAATTTAAGAAGCGGCAACTCCATTCCTAGAAACAAATGCCAGAAAAATTCATGCAACTATGCACAAAAAGGCATGTGTAAGAATCTTAATAGTATCTGTCTTTGTAATAGCAAAGATTAGATATGGGGAAGTGTTATGGTTTGTGTGTAAGTGTCCTCCAAAGCTTCATGCAGTCATGGGGTGGTTTGTAGAGTTTGTGGTTAATTCATGTTCCAATGCTGGGCTTATGGGTGTGAGAGCTCTATCCGCCCTGGGGTGGGTAATCTGCATTGCAATGTAAGGAGGGGAGAGAGGATTGCCTCTGCTGCCCTGCCCCTTCCTTGGTGCTTTTGCTGACTTCCTGCAGCCATGAATGGTTGCTCTCTGCCTTGTGCCACTCTGACTTGGAGACAGATGTGTATGGGCTGAAACCTCCACAAACTTTGAGCTAAATAAACCTTTCCTTCCTTAATATTGGGTGTCAGGTATCTTGTTTCAGCAATGAGAAAAAGGTAACCAAGACATGGAGCATTGTAAGAAATGAAGTATAGCAAAATCTGCCAACATAGATGAATCTCAGATACATAATACTGAGTGGAAAAACAAGTAACAAAAATACAATGAGTAAATGTATAACTATATTTCTTCCAGTCCAAAATCAATCAACTACTTTTTAAGGGTACACATGTACTATTTTGAAGACAGCAAATAGAAACCTGGGAAAGATGAATGAAACTTTTCGGATACTGACTACTTCTGACAGAAATGCAAGGGAATGTTATCAGCAGGGAGCACAAGGTATTTCATTTATGATGTGTTAAATGTTTTAGTTAAAAGTTTTTAATGTGAAAAAGAAGTTACACAAATACAAATCACATTATGGTAACCAAGGCAATATTCTACATGACAAAAATAAAAATAAAATAAAGTAAATGTATCAGCACTGAACAAAGTACTTATAATTTAATCCAGGCTTCATATGCATATAATTATCTGACCCCAGGTTTATGCAAAATAAATTGCTTCTTAGAACACCAAGAATGTCAACCATTCTGACTCTGCATTGCCTTCTTCCTCAGGTATTTTGAGAGAACTTCTATATAATGGGAAAAAAATTGATATTACATTTAAAAACTCCAAAAATGGAATACAGTTAAGAATATATCTGTAATACAATTGTATATAACATATATACTAGCAATGTTACTACTTAAAAATCTTAATAACAAATCACTACCCCGAATAAAAGTTAAAACTTCATTAGAGAAACATTCTCATTATTTGTGTATCATTGATAGGAAACTGATAAGATTTTATTGGGGCGGGAAGGGAAGGTATCTAAGGTATCTAATGAAGTCAGTCATTTAAAATTGGTTTAAAAACTTTCTAAGCTTACAAATTTCTGTTTATACTATCTTAAAATACTATACCATGAACACACTTTCTACTGTTTAACCAAAAGGCAAAGGAATAACTCGAAAAAAATGTTTCTCAAAATGAAGTCTAAAGGCCCAAAATAATTCTAATAGGGGCTCAGTAATAAACATTAGAAAAACTCCCTATATCATTATTCTATATTCAGAAATGCCCCATGGCAAACAGCAGCACTTAAAAGCAAGATCACAAATATTTTTCTGACATGTCAGCATTCTGTATAAATTTATGTTGTAAATACTGATTTTTGTTTTAAAACAAGTTAGGGGTATTAAGAGAAACATAAATATCTCCCAAATGAACCTGTGAATGTATGTAATATTTTTCTTTGATGTTTTTATTACTTTCAAACTTGGTTATTTGAAGAAAAGACAACATATGACTATCAGTTTTGGAAAAGTTGCATTTCAAATGAAATGGGGCTTCCACAAAAAGATTTAAAAATTTATTAAATGCCTATAATTTCAAATCATTCTGAATTTAAAACTATATAATTTACTTAAAGTTAAATTTTACTAAGATTGCACCATTGTAACTTATTTAGATGACAATGTTACTTTTCATTCTTTTTCATAAAAATAGTACTAAAAGAGAGGAATACTATATCTGGCAACTTTTTAAATAATAAATTGCTAACCACTAATTTTAATAAAAATAGTTTAAAGGATCCTGCCCCTGCATTATATGCTGTATTTTATGTGTTATCTTACTAAATAAAAAAACTTAATCAAGGAAATAGAACTATATTATATGTGTATTTTGAAATTTATTCAAAAATTTTATTATTATTTGGAGTTCCTGAAGACCATATAAATTGTGCCCTGTCGAGTATTATTGTTTGGAGTGAAACAAGCACCGTTAAGACATTGTACTTAAAGGAAAAATTATTTTCTTGAATAGTAATGAATAAGAAAAATTACTACATTGTCTCTCTCCACTCAACAAATGGAAAGTGTTTACAAGTTTGATTAACAAGCAGTTGCCTCACTGTGATTTAAGTCCAACCATAAAAAGCAACGTTATCAACAAAAAATTCAATATTCTCTATTATAGATGATAAGAATCAAGGATTGCTACATCTAAATATAATTACGAAAAGGAAATTAAAATGAATTTCCAGACAGTTATGAGATGGTCAATTCAATCCAAGTTTGGAAACATTTTTTCTATGCATTAAATGGCAACCTAAGCAGAATGTGCACTTGAAAAATGAGGATCAGCCCCACTTTTCTCATGTATGAAAGGGCAATTGATGTATTCCAAGACTACAAATTCATATCTGTCAATATTACTCATGATGCCATTATTATGTAGGGCGATCTGGACAGGTTCATTAGTAAACTGAGGATCAAAGTTGTCCAAACCCAACTCCCCAGAAATACTTGGTTTAGATGGAGGGACTGCCTGCTTTTGCTCCATCATGTCCCAGTCAACACTTTGAGGGAACGGGTGCTCCTGAGCATAAGCAAGTCCTGTTTGAGGATAGCAGACCCGATCCTGCCCTATGGCCCTTGTTCAAAAGACTTTCCCAACACTTGCAACTTTTATAGACAGACAACAGGATATGTAAATCTTTCTTTTTCAAAATAATTTGCAAGAGATATTGATTGAGTTTTGAGCAGGATTATCATATTCTCAACAAGATGAAATGAAGATTCTCCAACCACCAATTTGAATATTAATACCCAAGAACCTATTAGTCAACACTAAAACCAAAATCCACCCCCCCCCCCGACTTGTTTTGTCTCTTTAATGTTTTTTGTGGCCAGTTCTGGGGAGACCCACCCAGAGCTACTGGTTGTCCCTGGGCCTGCCCTGGGATCTTTTGAGTTTCAGTGTCACTGGTATTTGGGCTTAGAGAGACTTCACAGCTATATATTGGTTTTGCTATGTCACTGGTGGTGAATTTTGATCTTCTCTGGGGTGTCCCTGTTGGTTGAATGACTCCTGCATTGTGCCCTGAAGCTTCTCAGTGAAGTCAGCTTTCTTCTCAGCCTTCCCCATTACTTTCTCTTCCTGGGTTCCTGGGGTTGCAGCCTCCCAAAGTGAGAAAGCAGCTCAGCATGTTTGCTCTTGCTCCTCTAGGCAAGTGATACTGAAGTATAGTACTCAGTATAATAACATACTATGTTTCACCTAAAGTAAGACCTGACTGGAATGACCTAACTGGAATGAGCACCAGGCTGATCATTACTATAATGATGAACAGTGCCATACAAAACATTATACCTCATTTTTCTCTTGCTCTACGGGTACTCCGCAGTGGCAGTTAAGGCAGGGATAAGCTGATTAGGTTTGTCATTTTTTACTCTGGTTAGATTTTATTCTTGGGAAAACATTGTCAAGTGAGGCAGAATAGTATGTCATGACTGCATGGCAGATAGTCTTTGTAAACCCTAGAAAACACTCCCCTAGTGGTGATAATGAACATGTACAGACTTTCTGTGTAATCACATCCTGTCCCCGCATCTTAGTCAGCTCACGTACTTTGCATCCCAAGTGGGTAATTTGCATTTTCTAGATGTGAGGAAGCTGTGATCATTCAGCATGAAATGTTTTATTACACTAACTTATTCAAATAGCAGAACCATGTTGACCAGAGAGAGCTGACCCAAAGTGGCACCTGCTTAACCCTCCAATGTGAGAGAGCTGACCAGAGAAGTGGAGCAGCACCTGCCCCACAGGAGAGAGCCATTCTCTAACAAGAATGACAGAACAGTGGTGAACACAACATGGAGCAGCACAGGTGAAGACTGATCCATAGATCAGAGGCTGGCTAAAGACAACACCTAGAATGAGAAGAAAAATCCGGGACCCACAGTTATGATATTAAGTCCAGTGCCTCCTTTAACCCCCACCTCATGAAAAGCAGAGCAAAAAAAGCTGATCACGTTCTCCATCTACCAAGAGGACCAAGGACTCACCTTGGCATGACTTACAACCACAGTCTGGGAAGGAAGAGACAGCCAGGACTCTAGAGCAAGGGGACCACCTCAGAACACATAGATATTAAAGTCAAGAGTGGAAAATCATATCCAGCTACATTCCAAAACTACAGATCCTAGAAAGAAACCACTCATTCAATAACACAGTGCCTTTTTTTTTTTTTTTACTCAATCTGTCACAGGCAGCTAAACTCACTAGAAATATTATTATTATTATTATTATTATTATTATTATTATTATTTAGAAATATTATTGACAGCCAGACAGCACTAGCCCCTGGAACGAAACAGCAGGGAATACAAGACACCTTGCAACTATAAGCAGATGGATGCTCCCACTGTGTTCACCAGATAAATTCCTGTTCTATTTTCATGCCTGCTTGCCATGTGACTAGCTTCTCCATTCAGTCCTGAATATAATCAATTTTACCTGAGCAGTGGTGCTTGTAATCTCATTTATTGACCATGGTTTTGTCCCGCCTTATGCCCACCTAAGCAATTTTCCATGTTTGCCACCTTAGACCCACCTAACCACATGGTTTTGCTCTATAAAAATACCTGTAAAAGACAGTTTCCAGGGTATACTGCTCTGGTCTCCCTTCTGTCCCTTTTTCAGACAGAAGCTTTCTTTCCCCCAATAAATATTCTGCTTTTAACCTTTTTTTGTTCCTAAAATTCATTCTTCATTTTTAGAGAAGATAATCATGTCCCAGGTACCTTTCAGGTTGGGAGTTTCATTCCCCTATTTCAAATTCTTCTTTGTTTTTCCTCTGTTGTATTGTTTTTCTTTTTGTAGCAGGTGTAAGGTTTTACTTCCACTTTCTTTCTCTTTTTTCATTATTTACCTTTTAACTTTTTCTCTTCCAATTATTTTGCCCTTTTTCTTTCTTTTTTTCTCTTACCTCTTGTTTTTGCTGTTTATCTTTTTTATTGTTTGTTCATTCCAGTGACTGTTTACTATCATTATTGATTTTCTTTTGTTCCTTAATAGTACCCCCAACAAAACTTTCTCTTTCCTTCTCACATCCCATCAATTAATTTTTCAAATCTTGTGTATGAAAAAACTTTCCACTACCCCTCACTTTTACTAGAATAATTACTAAGCTTTAGGAATCTACAGATAAATAGTTAAATTTGCACTATTGTTATTGAATAATACTGTGCTATAGCTAGAAGCCCATTCATCCTAGCTATTTTTTTTCTGGATATCTTCCCAGATGAATTAAAAACATCTCACCACAGCAATATACATGCACTAATGTTTACAGCAGCACAATTTGCAAGAGTTAAATCACGGAAACAACCCAAATGCCATCAACCAAGAAATGAATAAAAATGTCATGTTTTTTCGTATATAACGGACTACAACTGAGCATAAGAAGAATAAACTTGAGACTTTTATAGGTAAATGGATGCAACTTGAGACCACACACATAAGGATAATAAACCAGACAGATATATGTAAGCATCATCTTGTCTCACTGGTGTAAGAAACCGAATGAGTAAATAACATGCAAAATATATAATAGATATTGTGAATTTGGAAGAAACAGTTCAAAAGAAAAGAGAGACTGTGATGAGGAAAGTGTAAAGGAAGGAAGAGAAAAGGAAAATATATATTTACATATACACAAGATAGTTAATATTGTTGTACAGCTAGCTTCTCTTAGTTCATTGAAAAGAAAAGTTTGTTTTAATATTGTTTGAACAATATTTCATGTCTAACTTATAGTCTAAGTGACTACTATGAAGATGTACTAATACAATGTATTAATGATAATTACTCTCCTGCTAGCCTGCTTTGAAACTTTTATTTTTCTCTTCAAAATAAAATACAGAAAATAAAATTTATGAGCAAATAAGATAGTTTCATGATAAACAGTGTCAAAGAAATTTATGACCATCAAACCAGAACTCCACAAAATTTAGTTCTTCACAGATGAAGTAAAAGAAGTATGTGAAAAAAAAAAATCATCTTTGCTAGCCTTTAGGGAAATGCAAATTAAACAACACTGAATTTCTGTCTCACCCCAGAAAAAAAGATCATGGTCAAGACACCAAATAATAACAAATATTGGAGAAGCTGCAGAGGAAAAGGAAACCTTCTACACTGTTGTTGGGAATATAAACTAATAGAGCCATTATGGAAATTATGTCTCAAAAAACCCCTAAAATTAAAAACTCCTTTTGACCTAGCTATTCCTCTTCTGTGTATGTTCTTAAGGATTTAAAACATCATGTTGCAAAGATACAAGCATACCGTTTTTATAGCAGCATAGTTCATGATAGCCAAATCTTGGAAGTGATCATCAATAAGTAAATAGAGGGGGCTGGGGAGATGGCTCAGTGGAATAAGCGCTTCTCTGGCAAACGCAAGGGCCTAAGTTCAATCCCCGGTTCCACCAAAAAAAAAATAATAATAAGTAAATAGATAAAAAAATATGTAGTATTTTTGTACCATGGGGTAGCACTTGCCATAAAGAATGATAAACTTGAGTCATTTGTAGGAAAATGGATGCACCTGGATACCTTAATGGTAGCTTACTTGCCACATGGTTTGCCCTACACTGGATGCCCAGAGTAAAAATAAAGAATAATATAAATCATGCCTATTAGGAAGTAGAGATATGGAGGAAAAAGGGAGAGAAGGAGTAAGCATGACAGAAAGGAATTGTGACCTGTTATGTACAGATTCCAACTCCACACAAGAAATGTAAACATTATGTACTGCAAATATGCACAAAAATGAAGGAATGGGACCAAGGGGTGGGATGAAGGAAAAATGGATGGAAAAAATAATGACATTGTGTTATGTACACGTACCAATTGCATACAAGAAGTGTAAACATTATGTACTAGGCACACGCACTAATAAACTAAAATTAAACATTAAAAAACCAGAGATAGAAGCTTTCATTTTTTTGAATCGTCTAAAATCGTAACATGGTGCTTTGCCCATATAAAGGGCACAATGCATATTTTCTGATTTTGCTTAGAATCTATATTTATGAATTGAACCAACATGGCTCGGTTTAGTCTTACAATGCATATTGTAAATTTTAAGTAAAGAAACTTTCTTTAGTTATAGTCCTTAGTTCAGAGAGGTTGATTCCTTAAATCTTGTTCTGTTAGAAAATGCAAGGATTAGAGGATGCCAACTGAGTATCACGTACTGATGGTTCTAATAAAAACAATCTTTAGTTTTTAATTTTTTGGAACAAGGAATAGAACTCCAGACCCTACACTTACCAGTCGGGCCCTTATGCCACTGAGCTATCTCCTCAGCCTCTAAAAATAATCTTTAAATAAAAGACAAACAACAAATAATGAAGTCTGAATTAGATGATGGCTACTGGAAAAGCCTTAGAAAAGCAATATGAATTCTTTAAAGCAGTCTCTCCTGTTTAAAACAAACATACAAAACAAAAACAAACATGTATTTTAATCAGTCAGGAAAATGGATAGCCTTTTAGAGAAAAAGCTATGAAATAAGACTCAGAGCAATGTAGGTCATCAAATGAAGGAGTTGAGGTTATCTTTATAATTCTATGCATTAAATAAAGTGGTGTGCCCTGTACTACCAAAGACCAAAATAGTAAATAGAAAATAGGAAATTGTAGTCTTTAAAAATTCACTGATACCAAGAAGTAAAACAACAAGACAATATTTGTTCAGGTTTAATTTTTCTTTCTGTTGGATTGTAGGCACTCTTAAAATTGTCTGTACTTTATTCTTCTCAGTTCCTCTTTGAAGGTGAATATTTTAGTTAAAATTTTTGGGCAACTTCAGGAAGATATGGTACAAAAAATATTTTGTAAACTGAAAAATGTTAACTAAGTGTAAAAGGCTTATGTATTACCACAATTAATGTCATTTAATTTTACCTCCTGTGGCTTTCCATTGCAATAAAAAACACGATCAAAAATTTAATCTTAGATGAAATAAACTGACTGAAAATGTGGCCCAGAAATTTCTCCCATCCCTGTCCACAAAATCCTTTGTAATGGGCATTTGTTAACCCAACGCCAGTAAGGGGTGTCTATTCTCTTTCTTCTCAGATCTAGGCTGGCCTTGTGGCTTGCTCTGATTAACACAACACAGTCAAACTGACATCGTATAACTTGTATCCTTGGCTCTCCAGCTTTGCCTTCTGCTCTGCTGCAAGTCTCCCCTGACCAGGAGAGGTAGCCTGCCTTGCTTACTACTGGATGCCTAGGAGCTCACCAACAGCCAGCCTGAGAAGTATGCGTGGGTTCATATCTGACGTGCTCTGCGTCTTCAGATGATTGTTGCAGGCTGAGTGACACCAGGTAAATCCAAGAGAAACACCACTCAGCTGATTTCAGCTCCAACTGCTGCACAAATAAATGGTTGTTGTTTTAAGTCACTAATTCAGAGATCCTTTGTCTGACAGAAATAGGTAACAAAAAGTTGGTGTTCAAAGTTAGGTATAATTTATCCCCTGTCTATCACTTCAAACTCATTCTCTGCTATTTTTCTTACTGTGTATTAGGTCCCACTCACATCAGATTATTTCTTTCTGATTTAAAAAAATATGCATCCCATATTTGTTCTTAATTTACTATCTCTTATGTTGCTTCAAAATCTTCCACTCTTGTTTATAATTTATGCTATAATATGATACCATTTTTTCAAAATTCCTTTACTAACCCAAAGGTATTAGAGTTTCTTATAGTTCTCTGAGTTCTCCTACTACGCCAACTATTTTCACTATATCTCTTATGACAGTCACAGTCATACATTTTAAAAACATTTTCATTTTTCAGTGAGTTCTATCTATAAGGGCAAGGTCTCAAATATCAAAATCCAGTTATTTCCAACCTCATTTAAGCCAGTGAAGGATTTCAGGGGCAGTAGATTTGTCTAATTTGATCTCAATTCCCCCTTAGAGGAAACAACACCAGGACTCAAACCACAGTTAGAGGAGTACAGAGTGCATGCTTTTAATCACACCACTATGCCATTGACTGACCTCAAGTCCCTTTTACGGTATACAAACTAGTAGAACTAAACCTAAAATCATTTCTAAGACTTTCAGTTCTGAACCCAGTGATCTTTCTTCCACAACCTACTCATTGCACAATACAAAAGTTTTTCCTTTTTTTACCTCTGAAATCTTGTAGTCAAAAAGTCTGTGTACTCAAAATGAAAGAAGTGAAAATATCTGGTACATACTGTATTCATAAAATCTTATGCCAACTCCCACATTGTGATAATAGTTATTGTACTGACTACATTCTGTGAAATTACTAGTAGACAGTAGATTGCAGCTGAAGTGCTTATTACATCTCAGGGAGAGGGAATGACATAGGAGATCTGGATTTGCTTAGAATGAAGCCCATTCTACTACTAATGTGGCAAGTAGCTCTACAGTTTGTCCTCTGTTCTCTATTTCTCTTCTTCCTCCTTGAAAAGCAGGTCCTGTTCAGTTTTAATCTGATACATAGTATGGACAAGGAAAAATGTATTAAAGGAAGGGATGTTTGAGCTACAGGGATTGTCTCTCATTTAACTGTAGTCTCCTTCCTTCTGAAGTAGCCTTAGAGGAAACAACGCCAGGACTCAAACCACAGTTCATGCTTTTAATCACTCTGCTGTGACATCCCCTGACCTCAAGTCCCTTTTATAGTGTATATAATGGACTTCAGAGACTTGGATTTTGCAGAATCAGGAAGGATCTCTATAGCACTTTAGAATTATTACTTGCAAAATTAAACTTTCCACAATCAATGTGCCCTATTTGGTTACGACGTTGAAATTTCCTAGGCAAGAAGATGACCATGTTTAATACTCTTTTAGTCAAGCCCTGGCATTTCCAGATTACTAAACTTCTTCTTATTTTGTTTAGATCATGAATCCACATCAAGGGACTTTGACAGTTGAAGATTCAACTCCATGAGGCTGGTGGCAAACCCCAGGGAATGACCTGTGCTGCACCTCAGCCTCTTTCAGAAGCCCTTCAATTGCTTCTTTGGGAAAATCAGGCTACTTAATATTCCTTTATATTATGTAGCCCTCTGCAGGAGAGCAATCTTTTGGGAATCAGTGAAAAGCAGCCCCAGTCAGGCTGTCTTTTGCTTTCCTTATTGAGCCAGGTCACTTATAAGCCACAATTGCAGAGCAGTGTTGCATAATTGTAACAGGTCCTACTTAACCTCAATGTCAAAGTGAATTAAAGATACTGAGGATCTGATGGAAACTTGTAGGTGCCTTGCTGCCTGCTAACAATTCTGGTGTCACAGACTTCATTCCAGAAAGACCTTGGAGTCATTTGGATTTGAAAAGCAGCTTTCTTAAAGTTACATGAAAATAATATACATGAGTTGCTGTAATAAGACAGTATTGTGTGAGGATTTCCATACTGATCCACCTCAATCCAGAAGAGACAGACTTAGGTTTGAAAGTATTCTTAATCCCCACATGCCTCTTCACATGTTTTGAGTAGCAGAAACTTTATTGACTTTACATAATACTTATATCCAACAACATAGACTTCAGCTTTATCTGGTCAGTCAAATGCATTTTGACCAGTGGTTATGAATATGAGTGGTACATGTGACTTGCTCAATATATCTCTAAAAAAACCTTACATTTGATCTTTTATAATTCCCTTGAGCTAAAACTCAGCCTGTAGTGCTGATGGACCAGATGCAACTCTGAACAGGAGGACAACAGCCTAAATTATAGTAGATGATTAAAACCTGAATGATAACGTTGCAGAACTGCTTGTTAATTGTGCACCTACCTTCTTCCAAACTGTTATTCTTACACAGAATATCCTGATCCTTTATTTGAGATTCTGTAAAATTGAGACCGGTGCCAAAAGTCAGTTTTCCCCAAAGATACAGTTAAGTCCAAATGTCAGTATGCTTTATTGATTCAAGTTGGCCTTGTTCTGATAATCTTAAATATCTGGATAGATAAAGCATTGCAGATATCTGAGAATGTGAAAGAAAATTCTAGAAATATAGTATGGCCAAATGGAAAGACGCATATTATGACACTGGATTAATCTACTCCTTATGTGTCACATTTTTAATTTTGGGCCTTCCTGAATCTTGGTTTCTTCATGGGTAAGACAATAAAAGTTATATATTTCACACGATATTTTTATTCAGATTCAGAGAAATGACATACATACAATATTTCTCAGGAATCTTAGTTCTTTCACTTCCATTTTTTTCTACTTCTTTTGTCCTCATCTAACAGAAAAGGGAAGCATTTGGTGTTACAAAGTACAGTATTAATTAATTTGTGGAAAGGCTCAGTAGATTTTAAGAAATGCCATTATGTGAGTTGTTAGGGTCACTCACTAACTCTTTTTTTCTCTCCAATTTCATGAACAAACTTTGGAAAGCTACAGTGGTGAAAGAACTGGCAGTACAAATATTTACTCTTTGAGATTTGGCATCAGAATTATCAAGAGCTGTTTTAGTAGAAGTCTAAAAACCCCCAAATAAAATGAAAAATGAAACAGACTACAGAGTTCTTCTGATGGCATAGTGTATATCTTGACAAAATTCGCTCTCAGTTTTGGCAAGTCTTCTTTCCTTAAAGATTTGCTTTGTTGAAAAGGATGCTCAGTATTGATTAGTGGCTGGTTATTGACTAGTAGTGTAGTTAACATCTCAATGTCTTGCACTATATACATATATATTTTTAATTAGATAAAGCATTTATAATCTGGTTGTTTCTTGCTTTTTCTTTGACTCAAGGATTCCTAGGGAAGATCAACTTTAAGTCAGTCTGAGGGATGATGGTTTATATTGTCTAGACTAACCACTTAAAAGTTTACCCTGAGTGTCACTCAGATGTATGTTTGTTTACATTCTGACTATTCAAAGTTCCACTCAGGCAAGTGCCATTTCAACTAGTTGATTCTTGTGTTGAATAAATCTGATATAATTGTTGTTTTTATATTTCTTGTTTTATTATCTTGTAAAAATTAATGAAAATGCAATTTTCGTTATTCTATATTTAAATATTTGGGCTGCAAATGTTTGAAATCTGTCTTAGAAGCAGAAAATGGGCCTTCACAGCTTCTAATGCTACATGACCTTATGCTCCTTTTGTTTTAGGAAGAGCAAAGGACATATTTGTATGACTCTGGAGTGAAACTCAACTTAGATCAAATCCTGGCTCTTTCCTGTACTATAACTAGAAATTTGTAAATTACCTGAACTCAATCTAATTATCTTTAAATTAGAAGATGACTGTGTCTCCACATTTTAAGTAACGATGTTTACCTATCAGTATTGTACCATGGATTAAATGACTCAGTGCATATAAGCTTCTTGAACATAAGGGATACTCAAGGATAAACTATTATTTTTATTTTTCAGGAAATTCTTAAATAAAGCATTTTCTATTTACTTTTTGACTACTACTGTCTAATAGTTCAACACAAGTGAAATTCATCCTATGAATATACATGTAAATTTAAGCCACTTTCCAAACTTAATTGTAAGTGGGATGTTTGTATTCTAATTTTGAAGTATCACAAACCATGCTGCCTGTCATTAATATGAGACTAGGTACCTTTTACAAAACATACTATTGCATTAAATTCTGATGTTTTACCTACAACATATGATATTTTAAATCTAATTCATTCAAAATATATAAATAATATGTAAGGTCACAGAGAAATTTTTGTCAGAAGCTATGTTACCTGGCTAAAAACTAATTTATACTTTTTTACTTATCAGAAAAATTGAACTGCATTTCCAGACTCCCTTGCAGCTAAAGGTGATAAGTGTCATACTTGTGATGAATAATATGAACTATAAGTCTGTCATAAGGGTTAGTAGATATATTTTTAAGAACAGAGGAAGAGGGCAGTATATGAAATGATCTGGTGAAGATTTTACCACCATCTACTTCCTTTTTGAAATGTAGACTGCTCCTTGGAAGTGGAACAACTATCTGAAATTTAATGTACTAAGAATAGTAGAGCTAGTCACTAAAAGAATGTGAGTCTTAATGTTCATGAATGTACAGGTAAAACAAAACTTTAACCACTATTTCCATTTTTAAATGAATATTTACTGATATTAACTTGTATTTTCCAGCTTATCTTGTAGATGGTTGAGATAAACAGTGAGCTAAACAGATGAAAATTCCTAGTTCTACATTCTATTATGGGAAGAGAAATAGGAAGAAAACCTACAGCTTTGTCTATATATATCAAAATGTTATTTTAAAAAATGTCCGGGAAACATTAAGCATGGAAAAGAAAGGGCATTCGTTTCATTTATACCACTAGTTTTCTTAGTTCATTGAAAAGAAACTTATGTGCTATTATGTGTTTGTTTCTTCTTTGTAAGAGAGTGGTTTTATCTTTGTCTTTTAATCTCAGTAACTAATTTCAAGATTATTATACACAGAATATTAACTATTGTTATTCTATTATTTTATTATGTTTTTTTATTTTTTCATAAATTAAAAAAATGGAATTACTAGAGGTTGTGCGTATGCTACCAATTAAATACCCACATAGTGATAGAATCTGGGAAGTGAGAGATGTTTTGAGTTCTGGATTTTATGTCATTCACTATATATCAGGATATTTATAGATGTGGAGTCAAGGAAAAAAACAAACTTACTCAGAACCATAAACACAGATGGCTATTAGTTATACTTCTGACACAACCACAGGTTTTTACAGAAGTCACATCAGCTTTATCTTTCTGCTGGCATGTTTTCTATATAAGAAAGACACCAGTATTTGTTTAAGGCACAAAGTATTTGTTTAAATTAAGTGTTTCATTGCCTGCAGGTAGAAATAATGAAAAGAAATATATCAGCAAGAGGTAATTAACCAATACTTACTGTGCATGTGTCATATGCACAAGTATCAAAAATCTAAGACAATCATTTGAATGTCTTCCTTTTAATCTTTGGTTGTAACCTTATAGAGCTTTTTCTTTTGTTGCCATTTTATAGCTGAGCAAAACTGAGTTAGGAAGTAGTATCCTGAATTTGAATCTACATATCATATTTTCATATAAGAAGCATCCTTGCTTACTTTGCTGTTTATTTAGTCAACACAAATTTAACCAGTGTTGTCTATATTCTACACATTCTGCTAGACACATGAGAATAAAATTAGTGGGGAGTTAAACTTCTATTTGTTCCAAATTTCAGGAAAAAAACAAAAATAAACAAATAGGATTGCATCAATTTAAATGTTTCTGTACAGCAAACAAAACAATTTACAGAGGTAAGAAATAACCTTAAATGTGAGTCAGTATTTGTGTACTGTACATATAAGAAGGTCCAAAAAGACAAGGAGCTTAAGTAGTTCAATAAGAAGCAAACAACTAATTAAAAATTTGGCAAAGAATCTGAATAGATACCTCTCAGAAGAAGATGTACTGTTCAATATTACTGATAATTAGGGAAATTACAGTTAAAAACACAATGAGACATTACCTGATGCCTGTCATAATGACTACTAACAAAACTGGGAAACATCACAAATATTGGTTAGGAAGTGGAGGAAACAGAATCCTTGCATACTGCTGATGGAATCTGAATTGGTACAAAATTGTGGAACACTGTATGAAGGTTTCTCATAAAAACAAATATGAGGACTATCTGTGATCAGAAAGCCCATTTCTGGGTATCTATTGGGATTCACCTTGTTAATATGGCAGATACTTGATATAATCAACTGTGTAGCCAAAGGGTTTATTTTGACTCATAGTATTGGAGATCACAATCTGTGATTTTGGGACCAGTTGCCTTGGGGCTACAATGGCAGTGCACTGTGGTGGCAGAATACAGTGGATAAAACTTGCACCTCATGTAGGGAAGTGAAAAAGAGAGTGTCTGGGCCCCTACTATCCTCTTCATATCTAGTCAGATTTCTTGTGACTAGACCACCTCTCACTATCCCCTACCTCTTAAAGCGTCCACCACCTTCCAATAGCACAGGGATGGTGACCAGATCTTTAACACATTTACGAGTGGTAGACATTTAAGATACAAACTGTAATGACATCTAAAGGATTTGAAATCAGTGCATTGAAGAAGTATCAAAACTCCTTTATTCACTGTCGCATGGTTCACAATAATCATGATATGCTATCACTCCATGGATGACTTGGTAAAGATTTGGCATACTCGTAAAACTGAAAGCCATCCACCCTTAAAGTGAAGGAATTATCATTATGACAGCATGAGAAAACCTAGAAGATATTATGTCCATTGAAATAAATATAATGGCACATAAAGTCAGATACACTGTGGACTCACATAAATGTAGCTTCTAAATAAGTTGATCTCATAGAAGCAAACCATAAAATAGTGCTCACCGGAGCCTAAGGGATGGAGAATATAAGGAATACTTGCTCAGGGTGCAAAGTTTCATGCATACTAGATGAATATGATTTGTTGGACAGCACGTTGATCAGAGTTGATAATAGTGTATAGCATATTTTAACATGGCTAAGAGTACTTGTCTAATATCATTACAAAAATGGTATTTTGAGTGCTAGATATATTGCCTTGATATATGCATTTCATAAATGTGTTATAATATCACTTTGTATCAGATTATATATAATTATAATTTATAAATTTGCAATAAAATAAAAAGTAGAATATTTTAAAGTGGAATATAAGATAATTATAAATAAAAGTTTTGATTTTCAGGAAAAATATCAAAGTAGTACTGAAGACAAATAAACAGAATTTTAAAAATTAAATATTGACTCACATATGAGCTACTTACTGTATAGTAGAGAAAGTTAAAGGCACACTGATTCACAAAAGGAGTCTGAGTTCATGAACGTTTTCATCGAATGGGAAAGTTAAATTTCAGGCACGAACTTCCACAAGGTTTAGTGTTCCTACAAACCACGGAAGAGAGAATGGAGATGGAGGGTGAAAGGCCAGAAAGGCAGTGGTATTCCTGAGAGAGAAAAGTCACGCAGACACAGTACTGAAGAGTGGATGGGCGCGGTGCCTGCAGGTGCTGGTCAGGATTCAGCAGTCCTAAATATTCCTCAGTGAAAAAAAACTGATACTGGAAAGGTATCTGTGTCCAATGACAAAAGGTTTGAATTTAAATGGTTTGAACTTTTTGCCTGCAAACAAAATTTTTGAACAAGATAAATGAAATCATCTACTCTGGTATTAGAAAGGTGTTGTGAAGAAGGGTGGGTGCAAATATCCCCTACTCTATTTCCCTGCACATTAGTATCCCCTCTTTTACATAATGCAGAATATGATCTTTAGGTAGCCATTGATTATTTTACTTGTGAGGCTGACATTTCTTCTTTATGGGGTGAAATAAATTCTGCCCACTGTCCAACATGGTAAATGGAACTACGCACTTAAAACTTCAAATTCAGATCATCTCTGAAGCTGTTTAATATGCCATTTTCTTTCTTCTAGGAAAAAGGTTCAGTTAGTCTTGTGTAGATGAATAAAGAATCAATTAGAATATTTAAAGACACAAGACAAAAAGAACCACAATCATTTCTCACATACCCATGGTCATTTTAAGAAGCTTCCTATGGTACAAGCTATCTTTTTCCTCCCAAGTGTAAGTGCATAATGAGTATGTGATGTGTTTGTACACAGCAATAAAACACAGTATGTTTGGAATATTTTTTTGCCTTCTATTATAAAAGAAATAAAAAATAAGTCAAATAAAACAAAAGTAAACTCAAGCATTTGGAGACGTGAAGGCTTCCAATAGCAGTTTTAGCCTCACCAGGTAATTTTCCCTAGTTCTGGCTCAGCTGAGATTTGCCACCATCCGTTGTCTCCTTTTATGAGCATCAGGATTGCTTTATCGTTGCAACGCTTGGAAAAATACTTCTCTTTTACAAGTAATCTAGATCCGTCAAGCTGTCTAGTTCTACTACATCAGTCACTACTTGGTAGTTTATTTGGTGACAGTGACTGCCAATAAAATAATGCTGTAAAATATTCCAGTGTGAGGAGGCTAATTCAGTGAAGGTTAATAAAGCTGCCTTGATTCATTGTGCTGTGTAGCACGCTTTTTATGCTGAGCATCTTTTAGATGGATGTGCAAAATTACATTGAGGCTAGCTAAAATTTATGCCATATTCAAGGTTTTACTTAATTTATATATTTACTTTCTTTCATACCTACATTTTAAAAAAGTCTATAGCTCTCTCTCTCTGGGATGATAGAGTACATGCAGGGTTGAATTCTGAGCAGGTTTATGAACTCAGGTAATAAAATAGAGGTAAAGAGGCAAAAATGACAGCCCTGAGGCTTGCTTTATTATGGCTTCTCCTTGAATGCATGCAGAGCAGAAGATGTACTGAAACCCTGGTAGAGAGTATTTTGGAAACAGGATTTTGGAAACCCTGATGATGAGTATTTTAATGACCTCAGTTCATGTCAAGAGTAATAAACATCTCCAAAAAAGACTATTAATTGAAAAGATCAGTGATTTCAGAGGAATTAATATGAGTGTCTGACCTAGTTTGCTTTCTCTTCATTTTAATTTATACTTGTCTTTTAATTTACAAATAGCCATGTAAACTGGAGCATTACAAGGCGTGAGTCAGGATGCTAAATAGGGCTATCTGGGGTGCTGGGCACCAGAGTTAAAAGGCTAATGTAGAAGACTCAGACTGTAGTCTGTTACTATTTTCTTCATCTGCCAACTGGATGAACTTGTTGTAACCTGGATTAAACGGTCTTTGAAAATGTCTCATAATGTTGCTGTAAAGAACATTTATCTAGTTCTCTGTGACAGTGTATGTTTTTAATCCCAGCAGTTGGGGCTGCTGAGGCAGGAGGATTACAAATATTAGCCCAGCCTGGGTAGCTTAACGACTAAGCAAGAGACTGTCTCAAAATTTAAAAAACTAGAAAAGCTCTGGGTTTAACCTTTAGTACGGGGGGGGGGGAGAGAGATACAGAGAGATACTGACAAAGTGAGACAGAAAGAGAGAGACACAGAGAAAGAGACAGGGAGACAAAGAGAGAGATGAGCAATAGGAAAATAGATAGAGGGAGAAAGCCTTTATCAAATAAGTGAGAAGTGCTCTGTAAAGCACAAGTAAAATGAAGAGATAGAAACAAAATATACAATCTTAAAATTAATCTATATTTATATTAAGTTCTGCCAGATTAGCACACTACTATGTGCCAATGACTTTTGTTGTTTTGACTTCTTGAATTCCCACTGACTCTATTAACAAGCAGACTTGATGCTTCTTTTCTGTCATCTTTGTACCACCCCCAACTCTCCAATTATGCACAAAATCTAGTTGCTAACCCAGTCTGCTGGGGCAGGTTCCAGGCAAAGGGAATTGGAGAATTTGAACGGATCCCTTTTTGTGGCTTTTGCAGTGGCAGCAACATGAGGTCACTGTTGAAAATGCATCTCGCCATGTCCAGTGAAGAAACACTGATGAATTAATGCTTTGCTCATGCAGACCTTTGCGGGGGCTGTCGAGGCACATATACCAAGACTTTCAAAGCTAGGGATCTTTTGTTTATGCACTCACAGGCAAAATTAGTTTGTATGTAGATGCAGCAAAGAGCAGGACTTTGTCAAATGCATTTCCCCTGGCTGCCTGTATTGCTAGCTTAGTGCTCTATCCTCAGATCACATCATCTATTTCTTCTGATGTTGACTGTTCCTTTGGGCATTTGGAGAGGACTGCTGAAGAGGCCCTTCCACTAATCATCCTCTGTATGGGTTTATATTCTTTACCCTCTCAGAACTCTCCTCAGCTCCTATGTCAACAAACCATTTACATTCCAGGCATTTCTCTGGCTTCAAAACAAATGGAAACGATAGAAAGATGCAAAATGTTCTGTTGTTTTCTTTCCCATGGATGTGGTTATCAACTTTCTTTAAATTTAACTAGTAGGATAGTTCTACTCAAGTGTTCTTAAATGAATCAGAAATGCTTTAAAACAAAAAGACTTTCTTGAAGATGAAAAATAGAGTGTGAACTTTTTTTTTTTTGGTGGGGGGGGGTAGCAAAAAGTTCAAAGTTATGTCATGGAATCCCTTGCTACTTAAGTCACTTTTTTTTTCCTGCTTTTGTCTCACCATTAATATTTCCAAGACAGAGCCAGCCAAATAGCTCAGCGGATTAAAGCACCTGCAAGCAAGCACAGAGACCAGGGGTTCCATCCCCAGGCCTGCAGTGCTGGCCCCACCCCGGGGTGCGCTGAGATGGCAATTGAGACTGGGTCTGGTGGTGCATCCCTGTAATCCCAGCTCTTGGGAGGCTGTAAACAGGAAGATCACTAGGAGTCCGATCTAGTAGTGAGTAGAGTATCCTGTAGACCCTTCTCTAAAAAAATACAGAAAAAAATATTTCCAAGTTAACTAGTTGAGTTGTCCATGTTTACTTTAAGATTTAAATTCAAAGCTACTTTTTTCTCCTTGATGAAGGATTTCTCACCTATCATATACATATATTCCCAAAGCTGGAATCTGGTATTTTAGTGTGCTTGTAAAAATTAAAGTAAATGAGCTATGTGTTAATGAGTACACACATATGGGGTTGAACAAAGTCTGTGGATTTAGTTTCCTGGGTTACAATTATGCTGAGTTATAAGAAGAATTCTTTATCCTTTACTTATATACTTCATTATAGAGTTTGTTCTCCAGATTCTGGCTCATTCTGATCCAGAGAAAATATTAGAAAATATTTATCCTAATATTTATGTTAGAATTTATGACTTTCCTGTTTTTAGTCATTGACATTTATTCCTCCAAATATTTCTTGAATCTCTACTTTATTGCCATTCTTACTTTGCTGTCAAAATTCAGGTTTTTATCACCTATTGCCTGGACTATTGCAGCATTATATTTACTAACTTTCTTCTCTCCAGTCTTACTTTTCAGATATCTATCTCCTATATTACAGGGAACAATTCATTTAAATTTCTAATCTGACTGCTTTCTCATTTCAGTGGGTTTCTGATATAGTCAGATTAGCAGACTAAGTTTCTCAACATAGTTTATCCTACTTGCCACCCTGCCCCTCCTTCTATCTTGCATTCTTTATAAAATTTTCTTTTAGGTTTAAAAATTTCTCTCAGACACTGTGCCATTTCTTGTCTCCATGCCTTTGACTGTTACATATTTACTCCATACAATTCCCTTCCTTTTACTTGCTTAATTAACTTACACTGTTTTAGACTCAGCTTGATTCACTGCTCCTTTTCTTTATTCTCATAAAATTCTGGGCCAGTTTCTGAGACAGCTCTTCTCATTAATGATTTTGTGCTGCTTCCCCTCACCTCCTCTTGCTTCTCTTCAACCCCAGTGAAATGGAGCAGGTTCTTCGGCATCCTTCCCCCAGCTATCAAACCACCATTCTCAACTACCATGAGGGTAGGTAGTCAGCTTGCATTTGCAACACTCACAGCAAAGCTTCCAGAAGATTCCTTGGCGTCTGGCCCACCCTTACTGACATAGGATTGCAGCTGTTACATAAGTAGCACTTTCCAGGTACTTCGGGAGGTTTAGTCTGGGAAGGTTCCCTCCCAAATACTGATCTATCTGCAGCACAGGCCCTTTTAAAAGATTTTCTTTTGTCTTGTAAATCTGCTTGTGATTCATTTCTCAGGTAGTGAGGTCTGCAAAAGTCCTGTAAATCAATTTGGGATTTTTATCCTGAGTGGTATGGACAGAGTAGTTCTTTTTTTTTTTTTTTTTAAATGAAAGAGCAATAAACACTTAGAGCTGTTAACACCAAATTGCTCTAGAGTCCGGCAGCTGATGAAAAACAGCAGCAGAAACAAGCACCAGTGAAGGGGTGAAGTCGACTTTGGCACAAGCCAGCATCAAATGGTGATGGCCAGCAGCAGCAGTGACCAGAAGCTGGCAGTATCAACTGGTGACAGCTAGCATTATCTGATGACAGCATGGCTGCTAGCAGAACTGTACTTTGCAGATTCATGATTTCTGTCTGAATGCAGCAAAAATCTTTAGTTTGATTGCTATGCCTGTGCTGTCTTATGGTATCGTCACTATCTGTTTATGTTTTTCTTGCAATAAAGAATGAGAAATCTGAAGACACAGGATCTCTTTCCAAGTCTTTTTTTTTTTTTTTTTTTTCAGGGATGTGCACACATTGTCTAGTAAGGCATTAAGGAAGTCACAGTTAGGAAGCTATACTATATCAGCCTCAATGGCTTATTGCAAAATTCCAGTGACTTACTGTGTGTTGGAATGACTGCACTTGCTTTATCATACAGTAGGTTTTCAGAACATGTATTTTCTTTCCACTAAAAATGAGCTGCCCAACACTGCTTAGTGTTCAAGAGGTAGGGTTTTTAAGTAAAACTATACTGATAGAGATTATTTATATGTCTTCTAAGGTGGACTACACATCTTGAATATTGTTCTACCTATGGAGCACATTATCCACGATGAAATCATAGAATGAATATCTTATCAAAAATAGTAAATCATAAATTGATACCCATTAGATCCTGTTTCTCTCTTATGATTTATTTCATCATTTGCTCAATGTTTTAAAGTGTGGGCCAATAGTTGTGTTCTAACATGGAGAATAGACTGTGACTTAGGTCTGATATAACCTTGGGGGTTAATGTGGCTTGGGACCTAGACTGAGCCCAAGGCAGCTAAAACTAGACAGTGGGGAAAGACTGGTAATGAGGAAAATAGTTCTTGTCTCTCTTTGTCTGCATTAAAGTGTAATTGGTATATGAAATTACAAATTGTCAAGGCATACAGTGTGATGATGCAAAATCACACTGCAAATCTACATTGCAAAATCATTACCACAATAAAATTGATACTTCCCTCATCACACAAGTAGTGTTGTGTGTCAGTATATATGTGTTGGTACATGTAAGTGAGAACACTTAAGATCAATTATATTTTTAGCAGATTTCAAGAATAGTAATTACATTTATCCCAATACTTAATATTTCTCTCTTATTTTTTTTTTTCCTTCCCGAAAGCAGGAATGAATGATACCATCTATTTCCCAGTGTGGTTCCTATCATTTACTAGTTGAATAACATGATGAGGACTTTTTGTTGTTGTTGTTTTTGAAATAGAGTCTTGCTAAGTAACTCAGGCTGGGCTTGAACTCACCATGTAGCCCAGGTTGGCCTTGAACTCATGGCAATCCTTCTGGCTCAGCTTCCCAAGGGCTGAGATTACAGCAATGCACTGCCACGCTCAGCACAACATGGGCAAGATTTTAACTCCATAAGCTTCAATCTTCATTCATATAAATGGAATTAGTATGCACATCTTATCTTCTCTCCAGTTATTGTGAATATATATATATATATATATATATATATATATATATATATCTCACCTCTTTGTTTTTATTTTGCAGTGCTAGGAATTGAACTTAAGGTCTTGTCCATGCCAAACATGTGCTCAAACATTGACTTGCACTCTCATCTCTTCAGGTCTTTTAAAAGCACAATACAGAATTCAGAGGCAAAAGGCTACTATCAAGTTTTACTTTGAAGAAAATTCCTTGCTACAACAATATTGTAATGGTTTTCAGAAAATCATTTAAGCCATGGACTGAGTTGACATAGACAGCCTGATAATAGTTTACAAATAATTATATAAACCTTGTTCTCAGTAGGTAAATTTGGCTCAACAAGTGTCTTTTGTGCAGAGAGATGGTTTTCATCCAAATGTCTCATAGCATTTTGAAAATAGATTGTGTATGAAATATACCAAATCATTGTGTCCCCATCACTGTTATGGTAGAGCCTTCCTAAAGAAAGAGTCCTTCAAAATCACAGACTACAGTCAATCAGAAAGGCAAATGAATACTTTCACTTCCTTAAAAATGACAGCAGCAGCCAGCTAGTAACTAGCTAATATGAGAGCTAGTTCTTTAAGTTTTTGTTGTTGTTGTTTTGTTTTTTTTTTGTATTTTAGGGAAGGGTCTACAAGGTCTTTAAGGTTTCATTACTAGATTGGTCTTGTAGTGATTCTCCTGTTTACAGCCACCCAAGTGCTGGGATTACAGGCATGAGCCACCACACCCAGTCTCAACTGCCTTCTCAGTGTGTCTTGGGGGCGGGGCCAGCATGTCAGGCCCAGTGATCAAATCCCCGGCCCCTACACCTGCTTGTAGACACTTTAATCTGCTGAGCTATTTGGCTGGCCCGCTAATTCTTTAAGTAAGAATTACATTCTAGATAGCATGGAAATTTATAGAAACACACCATTCAGCTTTTTGAAAAAGTTTTGAAATATCTTTATTTCATGACAAAAGATTGAGGATCAAAAGGGTAGTAATCAAGGGGAAGGGCAAGGAATACCTGGGATCTGTAGCAGCAAGATGACTTCAATTTACTGGAGCTATGAGCCAGTGAACCTAACTCTAATGAACGCGCAAGGGCAGAGTTCATCAATACAAGTACAGTTGCAATGGTTGTAATAACATCAATGAACAAAGTTGGAAGACCTCATATCACAAGAGTATTTCTGAAATCCTTACATTTCAATTCTCTCCTGAATTTTGGCTACTTCTATGAAAGAAAATTTGCCTGAGAAGAAAACCAAAACTTGTATATTTTTTCTTCCTAATAAAGAAAAACCTGTGTTGGAAAGGAAAATGTAAATACTTCTTACTAGCAATTGTATGGTGTTGTCCCTATCTTTCACGTTCATAGGTCTTGTGTCTCTAAACTCTCTTCAGTCTTTGTGTTGGCTATTAGTCTCATAGGAAGAGATCGTTATGAGCAGTGAGGCTTAAACTTGAGTGTTTATTATATTTATCGAGGTCTTGACAGAAGCTCAGATGTCTAGAGAGCTTGCGCCCTTTCCTGAGTTTCCATTTTAAATTCTAGGGTGGAGCCTGAGCGTTTCAATTTCTAATAAATTCTCAGGTGCTGCTGATGCTCCTGGTGCTGGCATTACATTTTGAGACTTATTTATTTTGCATCCATTGGCAAACTGCAGGCTATTTCTTTGGGGGTGGGAGATCAGTGTCAATATGTAGCTATCTGACAACACTTTTCTCGCTAAGAATTTCAACTACAAGTTGAGAACCTGGTGAAATGTATACTAACTCTTTTGGTAATTAAATCTGAATGTAAGTAAACTTTATTTTAAAAAGGACCCAGTTTATAGATTGTAGTAGTGATTAAAGCTCTGTATTTCATGCTTTAAGAGATCATTATTGCTCTGTCTTTATCTCAGTACTGAATGTTTTTGGCTTAAGCCTTCAATTAAGGAACCCAGAGAGTGAGTGAATCTTGATTTTGCTAATACTTTGACCAAGGCATAATTGACTATACCAGGTATGTCCAAGTCATGGGTCACGTGTGGTCCAGGACAGACAAAAAAGTGATCCCACAAGATTGTAAACTTTAAACACATTTATGCAATTTTTAGTGGTATGGCTTCATGCATCAATTGCACAATGCTCAAGTGCAAACTATGTTGGTGACAGTGGACTGCTATGTAGGGGAGACTTTGGTGCGGTGCTTACTGCAGCCACTCGAAACCTGTTGCATACACTTGTAAAATCCAGCAATTACCGATAATAGTTATTCAACTTGCCTACACAGATGTATGCCTTGAAAGACAGGTGTTTATTGCCATAAAGCAGATATCCATGTTTCTTGTTTAATTATTAAATTCAGGCTTGTTGTGCTGTAGCATAAAATAATTTAATAAAATTTGTTGCTTATATTCATTAACTATATTATATATTTTGTATGTGGCCCAAGACAATTCTTGTTTAATCAGAACACCCAGATAAGCAAAAGGTTGGACACTGTGTATTATATTTTTCCTGTGGGAGAAACGGAACAGAAAACTCATTTTTAGAGTACAGTGCTTTTCTCATGGTTATAGACATTGGCAAATGATTTGGAACTGAGACATCAATTAAATGAAAAGTTTTCCAGCATTTAAGAGAAAGCCTTTACTCTCAAGGCCTCAGTAGTAAAAACCTGTAGGTGTGGGACTAGTCTGATAAAGCACACAGGCTGAACCCAAAGTCACCTCAGACATATCACCAAACTCCTGGTACCAGACAATCTCTGCGGTTTGCAGATAACACTTATCCCTCACAGGCACGAAAATCCTGCCAATATTGTGGAGAGTTGGAAGCTTAGGAAGCACAGGAAGACAAGATCAAGACCTCTGCTAACGATGCCCATCCTTTTCCCTGTTCGATTAGACATACGGGTTAGCCGTCTCTTGTAGCAACTTCCTCTGAGTACAACGTCTTTCTTTTGTAGAGGTGTGTGAAAGGGAACCAACACAAGGAACAAAATGCAGGTGCCAGGTCAGAAGGGGTTGCTTTTTGCCTGTCTGGTCATGCTCTAGAGAAAGGATCAACACCCTTTTTTATAAACATTTGATGTTTTGCATGGCACATATTCTTTGTTGCATTTACTCACTCTACCAATTTAGCATGAAAGTGGCCATAGGCAGCATGTAAACATAATTGCATTGCACTAAGACTTATTTTACTATGATAGACAATGGTCTGCGTTTGGCCCAAGGGCCTCATTTGCTTATTTTGTAAAGCAGACCTGTCTAAAGGAGATGGAAATGCCCTATCGCATGGTAATGATTAGCCACACATAAATATCAAGTACTTATTCTTTATCTCATGCAATATTAATTAAAATGTAAATTTAAGTACTATTTACACATATGGCCAATGAGGACCATATAGGACAGCACAGATCTGATACTTTGTCAAACTCATTGTATTTTCTACAAGATCATGTCCCTACTTGGTTGCCTCCCCCAACTTTTCTTCTCAGAATACTAAAATTTTATTTATAATTAAGATGATCTTGTCATAGAGGTGTGATCTAGTAATGGTTGAAAGAGCGGTATGCAAAGCAATTAATTTGTAAATTTCTTCAGTGAGATAAATCTATTATACTTTCAAGTTGAATTAAAGAGCAGAACATCACTCAGTATTCCACCAGTATTTCATTCCATTCTCTTATGTACTATGCTTTCTTTTTAAAAAATGTATTTACTGCAGGGTCTATAGGGTCTCACTACACAGAGTAGACTCATAGTGATTCTCCTCTTTTCTTCTTGGGGTACCAGGGATTGAACTCAGGACCCTGCACTTGGCAGGCAAGCATTTATTCTGCTGAGCTGTCTCCCCCTCTTTTCAGCCTCTCAGATGCTGGGATTACAGGTATGTGCCACTACACCCAGTCTCAGTTGCCATCTCAGTGTGCAACTGGGGCAGGGCCAGCATGGCACGCTGGGGATTGAACTCTGGTCCTTGCGTCTGCCTACGCAGGTACTTTAATCCCCTGAGCTATTTGGCTGGCTCTATTCTCTCTTTTGAATCCTATTATTATTATTATTATTATTACTATTAGTATTATTATTATTTTGTATCAGAGATCACACTTAAAACCTTGCACTTAACCAGGCAGGTGCTTATGCCTCTGAGCTCTCTCCCCGGCCTTTGTAACTAGGTCAATGTAGATCCTGTTCTACAAAAGGTTCATCTCTTAGAAACATAACATATATTTTTCCTTCATAACCATTGGTAGAGTTTATAATTTTCTTTGTAGAAGTTTTTGTTATTCTTTTCTTAAATTTGTTCTTATCTATGTACTTGGTTTGTTTCAGTTATGAGGAAATCTTTAAAAAATTTATTTTCCATATGGTTATTCCTGATGTTGAAAAATCCATTGATTTGTGATTATTTATAGGCACATGGTTGTCTTTCAAAAATTTCAGCCTTTTAGGACTAGAAAAATCCAGTTGTTAATGATTGCATGAACATTATTTGTTCTGATAATCCAAGCAACTACTTTGAAAATAACAATATGCAATAGAACAACCATTGTTAATTTTTTATCATCTTGTTCTGAGAGTCAGCATCATGCTCAGAAAGCATTGTTTAGTCTGTACAGTGAACTGTCAAGCCCAGGTCCCCCTTCGGGGGAGTCTTATTCTGAGTATACTGAGCAGTCACTGTACAGGAGAAGCTCTTAAATTCCAGGATATTGAACATAGCAGGAGTTGAGGAAGATGGCCACGTTGGAAAAACAAAATGAAGGTCTTCCTGATTGAATAGCAGACTCACAGCCCTTTCTTCTGATCAGTTCCAGTAATGATAGTCGGGACAGTCATCTTTTTTTTTTTTTTTTTTTTTAAGGGATGGGGAGGTTCTCATTACTTTCACATTCAAAACTGAAGCTTTTCATTTTCTCCAAAAACAGAATTTCTAGAGCAACCCTAGTGATGCGGCTGTGGGAAGGGACCCAGCCAGTAAGTGTGCAGGACTGCACTCCATCAGTGTCCAGTGAGACTGTGGACAAAAATGGGGCTCTAGGTGAAATGGCAAAAGAAAAAAATTTACAGTGTGTAGATATCACTTTCTAAATTTTAAAAATTTATTACTTTTCTTTTAAAGAAAATGAACAAATAATAAATATGATGCAGACTTTTTAAAAAAGATGATAAATTAACGATGTTTGTTCTATTGTATACTGTTGTCTTCAAAGTAGTTGTTTGGATTATCAGATTTGGATACGTAAGATTTTTTTTTTTTGGTGTGTGCAGGGTCTCACTATGGAGCTCAGACTCGTAGTGATCCTTCTGATTTCTACCTCCCTAGAGCTGGAATTACAGACGTGCACCACCATGCCTGTACCTCATTGCTGGCTCAGTGCATCCCATGTGGGGCCAGCATGGCATGCGGTGCCAGGGATCGAACTGTGGTCCCTGTGCTTGCCTAAGCAAGCTCTTAGTCCACTGAGCTATATTGCCTGCCCTTGGGGATATGTAAGATTGATCAAACAATATAAGCAATAACTGTTCCCTTCAATGAAGTAATAGAAGTTAATAGCCTAATTAGCTAATATATATATATATATATATTAGCTAATATATATATATAATATTATAATATTATATTATATTATATTAATATAATATAATATAATAATATTATATTATATATATATTATAATATATTATATTATAATATATATATAATTAGCTAATATATATATATATTTCAATTTAGGTAATTAACATAAAATACTTCCTAAAACATTAGAGAAAGGCAAATATGCATCTTTCAATTGTTTAAATTTTGCAAACTGATGTTCTAAATTAGCTCAAAGAGCTTTGAAGAATTCATGAAAAAGAGAGGACTCTTTATTAAAGGGGAAGAAATTAAGGCATACTCAGACCATCTTATGCTGAATATATTATATTGAGAAACATTTACTATCAGAAAGATGGATGCAGAGGGAGAAAATTACTGGGACCATGTGTTAGAATGCCAACAGTGTATTTTATTTAATCAGACCACTGTTTTTACAAGAAACATGTGCAAATCACTACCATGACTCATTTACTAAGCAGCAAGTCGAGAGGTTACAGTATTGTGATGAAAGATCACCAAGTCCTTAGGGGAGTATTGCTCAAGTCTGACTTTTGAATACATGCATACTATTTAAAAGGCAATAGCCTACTTTCAGGATCAGAAACTTTTCATGTTTGTTTTTATAATCACCCCTGCCTACTAGTTTAGTATAATTTATTTATAATTTTCCAAGACTCTTACGTCTTTATAAATGTCTTTCCTTTTAACCTCATTCCAAGTAATATTTCTTTAAGACATCTTAAAAGGGCTTGGATAGAAGTGGATGACCTATGGATGTTTCAAACTAGTGATGTGCTTTAAATTTGTTTTGCCAGAGTGATCTTTCTACTCTGCAAGAAAACTCCCAAGCCCTGTGATTCCATAGTCTTTTGCTTTTAGAGTGCCTGTTCTCAAATGCCTTCTAGAAAAGTTTACGTCTTTGTGGATTTGCGTTACTTGCCCTTGCATTTAAGCCCATCTCATTGGCTCAATAAGCTTTATTCCATGTTCAAAACTCAGTGTAAACATTCTCTCCTTTGTGAGACTTTCTGGAGAGAGCTGTCTTCTATGAGGCATACACCTTAAACAAGCACCTAAACTAGGCATTAGAAGGTAGATTTTCAGGGCCGGCCAAATAGCTCAGATGATTAAAGCACCTGCAAGCAGGTGCAGGGGCCAGGGGTTCGATTCCCCAGGCCTGCTGTGCCGGCCCCACCCCTGGGGCATGCTGCTATGGCAAGTGAGACCTGGCATGGTGGTGCGCGCCCCTATAATACCAGTTCTTGGGAGACTGTAAACAGGTGTATCACTAGGAGAACGATCTAGTAGTGAGACCCTGAACACTCTGTAGATGCTTCCTTAAAATAAAAAAAAAAAAAGAAGAAGGTAAATTTTCTAAAACTTTGAAAGGTGACATAAAACTGGAATCATATTGGTCATGCTTACTGAGGTATAAATATATTAGGAAAGTGACCAAGAGCAAAAGAAAGCCAACTTATAAAAGCAGAAGCTATAAATTCAGGAGGAGCTGGTGCGTGATTCAGAGAAAAGAACCTATAAGTTGGAGAAATTGCTGCTTTTATTCTTGGTTACACGTGCTTTTGAATATCTTCTCTCTTGGTCTGGCTTTCACAAAATTTTCTTCCATCTCTTTACAGAAGTTTGTTTCTTTCAAGTTAGCTTGAGTGGTTTTGTCTTGAAAGAAAATTATCTTTCATCTTCTATCATATATGTAACCTGAGAAGGTGTATCTACATTTCTGCTTTTTCCTAATCTGTGCATCTTTGATTTTTATATTATGCTATAATTATTTATGCCATAATTATTTACTTGTATCTTGCTTTTTCACTTATGACATCTTCATATTAGGGAACAAACATCTAACATAATTCTGGGCCTTTAGTAGATATTTGATCAATATGTGTTGAATGAATGAAAAAAAGTATCCTTCATTCCATAATAAATTTTACTTCTGAGGAGTGATAATATTATATAGTTAGAATTAATTATGAAATCTAGTAATTCAAATAGTTGACAGAAAGCTTTTAGAAGTGCTCGCTCTTTCTTACCTGAATTTTGTCAAGTTTTAGATGTCTGTATAATTGCTTTATGGGGTCTTTGTTTTTCCAGTTGTTTTTGCTGATCCTATGAGTGGACTTTAGAATGTCATTGTTATCTCTTAAGCCTTTTTGATAGCACTCATTTATGCAAATCGCCTCTTCAAAATGTATGGCACAAGTATTTTCAGCAAAGAGCCTTCAGCAATAGTGGGCATGATAGATTAGTGTGGCAGTGTTCTTTTGCATTCTTTTTGAAAAATACAGTGACAGTACAGATTGAACTTTTCTAAAAGATGCACATTAAGATCATATTCTTATGTGAAATAAATCAGGCACATATGCTTAAATACCACATTGCTTCTGTGGTATGAGAAATGAAATTGTAAATAAGGGCCAAAACATAGAATAAATATTGGGAAATGGGAAGAAAATATTCAAATAAGAAGAGGAAAATGGGAAGAGGAAAAAGAAAAGAAGGAAGAGACTAGAAAAAAGAGAACAGAAGCAAAAACTGGAAAGAAAATTTTTGTAAATAAGGAGAGTAAGAGGGTTAAATGTAAGTGAGGAGAATAGGGGGAAAAAGAAGTAAATTATGTCATGTACAGGAAAAATTTCCTATGATGATGTGATCCATATATATATATATATATATATATATATATATA